>JAPYYV010000072.1:0-47296 GCA_030522625.1 Copidosoma aretas | reverse complement strand
GATATTTTAGCTACGTTACCCTTTATTTTCCTAAAAATACGAAGAAAAATTTAGCTTGATATTAAAAATAAAAAATAAAAAAATAGGTGAATCATTAATTATACATTTACAGTCTTATCTTTATTCTGCAGCTCTTTTAAAGCTGCTTTACTGGTGTACTAAGCTAACTTAGGTTTACTGCTCATTTTTTTCTAGAACAGTTATTGGTCAGGTTTATTTACGTACTTATTTTTATTGATGAAATAAAACATTTCATTGTTTTGATAAATTTTATAATCTAAAAATTTAAGAGGAAATTTATAGACACAATCAGAACATACTAGATCAGTGTATCATGAATCTTACCGTTTAATTTTTTTAATTATAGAACTTACGGTTGTAATTAACGTTAATCCTATTTAAAGTCGAGTTACTTACTTTATTAACTTTCTTTTTCTATTCACAAATTTATTCACACTTGACGTTAAAGAACTCACTACTCGTATCGTAAGTAATTGTCAAAAAAATTAAATAACAAGGCTTAACGTGACTATTTGATATTTCTTCCATTTCAATTTATTTTGGCGCATGGCATGATCTCTCTGCCCATTTTTATGACCTGATCTTTCTGCACATTTTTGTACATCCGAGCTAGAGACAAGTACGATCTATTGCGGCTTTCCTCAGTCTAACGTATCATCCATAAAGAGTGAGAGAGAGGGGCGATAGCTCTGTCTCTCTTTACGCTGAAAATGAAGAAAAATATAATGCATTGGGGCATTTTTGTTATCGAATGCTTGTATTTAAAAAAAGGCCACAGTTTTTAATCAAGATTTTGGTTATACCTAATGTTTGGATTGTAACTAGCATATATTTTTAAATACAGCCATTTTTTAGCAAAAACAAGTGTTTAGCAAGCTTTTCAAAATTACATTAGTCCAAGTAGAAGTATGTAAGCGTACTGGCAGCGTTTTTTGTTATTGCTGTTGCTACTACTTGATAGTGTAGATCTGCTACACCGCTTGATAATTATATTTGACACCGATTATTTTTGAAAAGTTGCAATCTTGTATAGATTATCATAGCAGACAGACAAACGTCTGACTCATCACCAAAAACGATTATCACTATTTTTGTTCTAGGGTTATTGGAAAAAAATTTTAAGATTGTAAACAAAATTATAAATTGTTATTTATACTATTTTGTCAAGAAACCATGCTAAAATAGATATTTTGATAATAATAATAGTACCTAACTTTTTTTACGCTGGATATTCTCAAAATTATCCCTTAATTAATCTAGGTATCATCATTCAATAAGTTCAGTAAGCTTTGAAAAATTTCATTTTAGTAAGGAAAAAAAATTTATGACTATGATTAAGTAAGTTTTTATACTTAACTATATCTGAAAATGCCATAAGTAAAATAAAAAAAATTTTTTTCTAATACTTAGTTGTCTTTCAAACAGAATGAACATTTTTGTTATCAAACCTTAGATGTTGCTCGATCTATTGTTTTAAGATAAGGCCTAAGTTCAGTGACCATCCAACTTAATGCGATGATAATGTTTACTAATAGTTAATGCATTAATATGATAATTACTAAATTTATCGCATGATCTCGATAAATTGTAGAAGTTATGGTGCGGATATTCAATGCAAACGAACGGATAGAAAGTAAAAAATTTTTTTTTTTTACTTATATAACATAAATGACATAAATAAGTTAGTGTCTTTACTTTATTCCGTAGTATCACTACTATTATGTAATTTCTGAATAGAAAAAAATGATAATTTTCTTCTCCACTCACAAATAAAAGTAATGAATCACTCGAACGCAGTATCTATCAAAGTCCTTCTGGTTATCTTTACAATGAAAATCCTTAGACGAATTATTTAATATTCAAGGCAAGTATCATAAATAAGTATACAAACTTGTGTACATATGTGTAGCACTAGCGGTGATCGTGATCTTGTTCACGCAGAAACTACTGCGCAGTATTTAGTAAAAATTAGTATTCCTATAGCTTACATTTTAAGTCAGATTTTAAAACAATTAATACGGATAAACCTTAGCATTTCTAATGTTCAAAGGGTATTGTTGATATACGTAAACTTGAGACGCACTGTAATGTAAATATTTTATCATAATAAAAATATGTAGCCAAATATGAATCAAGTGAATACATAATCGGAATATAAAATAAGCATATGCTGTAGGACAGTTATTAAATGACGTAATCGGATAACATCTTTCACATAAATCGTATTATTTTCCAGGAATAATCCGAACACAGATATGTTTGGAAAATTACTTTTAAGTGTGGATCTTAAATTCACTATGTTAAAAAAAAAAGATAAGTCCTTTGGCTTTAACACCCACGATAACAAAATGCTTATTCTTGAAAAAAATAACAATGATTTTAATTTAGAAGATGTAAGCAAAGAAAGCAGTGAAAAGTTTGACGAATCTGATATTGAATACGAAAAAAATGAGCCGATTGTTGTGTTTTTCAATTAAAATCTAAATCTATTACTGTATTTTGTGCAAGATAATATGTAACAACTTCTAACGTAAAAACATGCTATATAATTCAATTAAAAAAGGTAAAAATCTTATATGTGTACTTGAAATCACTGTCTATCAATGTTAAAATATTTAATAATATATCTTATTTTAATATGATGTACAAAAATTTTCATTGATTGATTTGCTGTTTAGCATCGGACATTAAGTTACATGACTTACTATTTTTATATTTATTAGGTTATTGAATGAATAATAAATTGTTATGCAGTTAGAAATCAAGGAAAGAAAGTTAATTTGTATGCATGGGTTTCTTAAGGATGTGGGAAATATCAATTGCCATCTAAATAAAATATGCTGTTTACCCTAATTGATTCGTAAAAAGTGTTGAATTATTTACTTACAGTTGTACAGTAGTAAAATCTTGTTACTTTGATTTTTAATTCGTAATAAGTAAGCTTAAAAAATCGTTAGATTAATATGCATTATCCAGGATATTGGCAAAACCTAAGCTTCTTGACCCTCGAACTAGTAATATAAAATTTTGGCTTATGAATTGGGCAAAACTGACCTTGTATTTGTAATCAGCGATATAAACTTATGAAAATGACATACATGATCAAAAAAGTTAGGAAAACCGAATTTTTATCGCCTTAAAGTTGGTGACGTGAAATTTCAGCTTTTGAATTTGGCCAAAGTAATCATGGATTTGTGATAAGCGACCTAAATTATCACAAAAATTATATACATGATAAAATTTTTTAGGGAAATTAAAAAAAATTCCCCTATCTCTGGTGACGAGAAATTAAGGCTCTTAAGTTTGGCTAAACTTACATTTAATTCGTAATAAACAACCCAAGAAATCGTGAAAATCAAATAGATGATCGAAAATGTTGGGGAATCCGGAATTTTTTCGCCCCATCACTGGTGACGTACATTATCAAAAATTTTGGTATAACTTGAAAAATTTGGGCCCAAAACTGGTGACGTGATATTAAGGCTGTTAAATTTGCCTAAACTTACCATGTATTTGTCATCTGCGACTAAAAATACCTCTATAACGACGTATGTGATTAAAATTTTTAGAGAAACTAAAAAGTCTGGGCCACAAATCTCGTGACGTGAAATTTGGGTTTTCACCCTTGGCTAAACTGACTTCAGATTCGTAATCAGCGACCTAAAATACCTGAAAAACCATACCTCAGCGGCTATTATAAGCTTTCTTTCCCAGAAGCACAAATGTACTGGTTTTTTTACGAAATAAGCGAAATTTGACAGCATGCTGTGGTGAAGGGTGTAAGGTTTTCAAAAAAACCGGTACCTTATAAATATGTAAATGACCTACCTAGACAGTATTTTGATACTTGGTTTCATCTATGCAACTTTTAAATCCAGTTAAAGCGAGGTTTTTGTCAAAAAAAAAGTCATTTGGCCCTACTGTGCGTCGTCTCAGTGTGTACTAAAAAAACCTTATTAGTTATAGTATCGATTCAAACGTTTGACCTAAGAAATCTAAATGTGCACATCATGCACATAAATCATACATATCCTTTTATTGTGATATATTGACAGAGAAATAAGTATCATTATATATAACTAATGATTGGGTGTATACAATAGTATGATAAGATCATTTTTTACGTACTCTAAACTTTTACTTACCAAATCTGCAATATTAGCTACTTGTATAATGTTATGAACGACCTCAGCACGTGTACTACCGTTTCTTTTGTCGAACTGTTGAAAAAATATGATGATTAGTCTTTAAAATCATTGTAATTATAAAATATTTACATATGTATGATTTTATACGTAGAATATTTAATACTTCTTGATGATCATCAGTCAGCGAAACTAAAACGCGCTTAAATAAGTTACTTATTTGAATGATTGAAGTAAAACATTTCTTTAGGGACGAAATATTTTGATTGATTCCTGTATACCTGACGATGCTAAATCAAATAAGCGTTGTGTGTACTTCGCAATCTGTGAGCTCATGTTTTGAATGAAAAAATTAAACAAATAGTGATTTTTTTTCACTTTGGCATATCTTCTCTCTTTCGTATTTTGTGCTTTATATATACACTAGTAAGGCTTTGCTCCCCTGCGCACTCAGCACGCTCACCCCCTACGCTTTGTTGACAACGTGTATCACTGCTCTAACTTTTTGATAAAATTTTATGAAGAAATAGATATTTTTTAATCTTTATTCATGAAAAATTAATAATTAGAGCCCTTCTATTAAAAAATCTTAAAAGGCAAATTAATGAACTATGAAACATTTAGGAATACTGCCATTAATGTGAATAATAAATCACGATTTCTTCAGGTTTCTCCTATACTGCACTGAATTTGTAGTATTAGTAGAGTTCTGTCTTGATATACTACAATAATAAGATAATAAAGAGCAAAATAGGTATATTATTTATGGTTTGACACAAATTATTTTGTAAAATCTTACAGTATCGCATAATTGCATATTTTCAATTCAAAAATACTTTAAAAAAACTTGTATGTTTTTGGTATTTGTTCGATGTTTTCTAAAAGCTAATCTCACTTCCTTAATAAGGCGATATAAAGGGACGAATACAAATTTTTAAATATATTTAACTGTTTATGAGTTATATGCAATCGTTAGGAGCTGAATAAGTTTTTGAAGTTATTATTTGAAAAATGCTTATTTTTGATGGCATGTTATTGTAATGGATTTGCTAAACATGTATTTAAATACTTGCGTCTACTTATTAGATAGAAGTTATGTTTTGTATTATTTTCATAGTTGTTTATCTGTAGATAATAAGTCTCTTGAAGTGTATGATTATCTTGTCATTAGCCTGATAAGGCTGGCAAAAATAGCCAGCAAAACTTTGCCAAAATAAATATGCAGAGAAAAGTGAAATACAATCGTGTATTTTATTTCTCCACCTTGCCTCCACTAATTCATATATTAATATAGAATAAGAAAAGTTGCAGGGTTAGTTTCATATTTACGTCAGTAATACTGGATTATTTCCTAATAATTTTAAACATTATAATCAATGTGCGTCGCTTATCAAATCGCACACAAGAACAATAGTAAGTGGCCATAAGAGATAGGCGAGATCGTCGTTCAGAGAATCAGCGTCAATAGATCAGCGTCGTTCAGAGAAGCAGCGAAGATAAGCTGCTCGACAACTTATTATTGATGATAATTGCGAAAAAAAAGATTATCTAGCACTCATCGATGTTCTTTGTACGCATAAAACTGCAAAACACTTCAAAGATGAAAAACTTAATAGAGGATTATCTTTCAGCGATTGTTGCAGTCACGGTTCAGTCACTATAAACCCATATCAAATTTTCCTAAGAAATTATTAGTATAAATTAAAGGAGGAAGTGAATTGTCCGCACTTTTGTTGCAGCGCATTTGTTACTACAATAATTTTTCGTATTTCGTTTTTTTCAATACTATTTCAGTAAATTTTTGATTTCGACCTCCGGGATCATGTTGGTTTAAAATGCAAGGCAGGAGTATTCTAATAAAATAATTACTTCTTTGTATCCTTCTTATACTAAATATCCAACTAATGGACACGTTTTTGTTATTGATCAAAAAGAAGCTCTGCATTATCGGATGATTAAGAATCGTGTTGTAGATTGTGAACTTACATCTATGCTAGATCAAATTATTTTCAATAGTGAGATTTTGCTAGACCCTACAAAATGATAAAACAAGAAATCGATGCTCAAATTATGTGAAATGATACTACGCAAAACCTTTAGTTAGTATTTTTGTTTTCATTGAAACTGGGTCAAGACAAGCAAAGATACATCTCTTAATGAGTCAATAAAGTTTCAGCTACTTCTAGTACAAGAGCTAATGGAAAAATTTCAGAATCTTATATCACTGTGCAGAATAAACACACAAAACAATTAGAGTTTGGTAAGTTCTATAGACTCAAACGTTGAACCGTAGCAGCATCCTTTATCTTATCCATAACAATGATGAGACACGACGTATAACTCGAAGAGCATACACCAGATATCGATTGGCAATTGGATCAAACAAATTTAATTCTTTTATAATACGTCGTAGATTATATTAGCAATAGATTGTTGATTATTATGCTAAAATATGAAAAGATAGAATTCCATATTGCAAAGATCACCAAAAATAACTAGAGGCCGATAGGTACAAAGGTTTACGTGAGTATTTACAAATGTCTGCTCGAATGTATCGGCTCCCATAGGTTGAAACGGTGATTCTTGCTTCCTTTTTAATAAATCTCGTCGAGATATGCAACAATGTTATAAAGATGATATAGCAATCGTTAATCGAAAAAGTAAACCAGATATTATTCTTACAAAGACATGTAATCCTAACTAGCGTGAAATAAAAGATAACCCCTTACCTGACCAACAATTTTCTCATGGACCAGATATCGTTAGGCGAGTGTTTCATTTGGAAAAAGATCGTTTACTTGACTTTGTTACTAAAAAGTTATTTCATAAAAGTTACACTTTACGTGTATACTGTTGAATTATAAAAACGAGGCTTACCCTGTATGCATTCTTTAATAAAATTAAAGCGTGGCTGAAAAATTACATTTGACATAGGTAATAAATTGTTATGTGCAGAAACTCATGATCAAGCGTCTAATCCTCAATAACATGGAGTTGTTATGAAAAATATGATGCATGTTCTATGTGGTGATTAGTGTACTGTAAGCGATATGTGCCCTAAAAAATTTCCTAAGAGATTGTCAAATGAAACTACGTCAGACCAAATTTAGTATTCCAATAACCGTAAAAGAAGCACTGGCATAATTTTCAAACGACCCATAGATACTTTAGTAGATGGTAAATGGGTTTTTCTTCTTGTCCAGAACTATTAAGAATTTTTATTTGTCATAATAATGTTGAAACTGTTTCTAGGATTTTAGCGGTTAAATACTTACATAAGTATATTCATGAAAGTCTTGATGTAGCTACTGTGATTATAAGAGAATTAGACGAAAGGAATACAATTAATCGCGAGAAAATTCGTAATTTTACTTAAACTCGTTTTGTTGGTACAACTAATGCCTGTTATTGCACATTAAGTAAGAAATTAGAAGACGAAAGTCACACTATTATTAGATTGCCAGTATATTTACCAAATTCACATTGCATTGTAATTCCAGATACCGATGAAGATGCAATCGTTATAAATAATTTAAATACATCAAGAAGTATGTTACTTTATTATTTAAAATGAAAGAAAGTTGTAAAATAGCAAGACAATACTTTTACACCAAAACTGCGAGATATTTTAATTACAAAAAAGCTAAAACCAATGTTATAATTATGATTCCTGGAATCCTCGACAAAAAGAATTTTACTGCAGAGGCCGTATGTTTTCCGTCAGCCAAAGTCAAACAGAATTATTTCATTAAAAACAACTCTTACTACATGTGAAAGGTGCCGAAGGTTACACTGAACTTAAAAAAAGTAAATAATATTTTGCAATCATCTTTTGCGGCAACTTGCTTAGCACTCGGACTTATCGAAGATGATGAAAAATGGATTAAAGTATTATGAAGTAACGCTTTGGATCATGCCTTCAAGACTTTGTTTTTTATATCTTTGTATACTTATACATTGTCAACCAATCCAACCTGAAAAATTGGTGAAGAAGTATAAACATGCAATGTCTGAAGATTTTTTGCAAACAAATGAACGTTGACCAAGTTATGAAATGGCAAACTATGGAATAAACAATCTATCAACACATCGGGAACAATCTGTGATAAATTCATTATATGATAACTGTCCTATATCACCAGAACAGTTACTCGAGGAAAATAAACATCAATATAACAAGTTAAGTGCGGAAAAAAAAGATATAGTAGATATCGTGCTTAAACCTGCCGACGCTTTGAAAATACAAAGGTTTCACTTGTTTTTATTGTTTTTACACACAACTCTATTGACGACAGACTAATTTCAAAAAACATTGAAATTTATTATATGATTTGCACCGGGATTGCCGTAATTTTTCTGCCACATGGTAAAACTTTTCATAATCATTTTGGTTTACCAGTTCCAATATTCTCGATTGTTTGTCACATATAAAGGCGCAATCAAATGGACGTAGATTACTTAAAGTTTTGTTTCGGATGAAGCACTAATGGCACCTAGATATGCTTTAGAAGTAGTAGATTAGACCTGAAAATATTGTATGAATAACAATGTGCGTTAAGAGGAAAAATTATGCTTCTAGGTAGAGGCTTTAGGCAACTTTTACTTACTGAAAATTATAGAAATTAAAGTAGAATAATAAATTTATCTATAAAGTATAGTTCATTGCGGCATCATCTTTCGAAATTTTAATTAAAAACAGCGTTGTATAAAAGATTCTTTTAGATTTGGAAATTCTTTGGACTAACCTTCCTGACGTATAAAACATATATGTGTACATATATGTAAAGCACTAGTAATGTTTGCCGGAGTAAAGAGCTACCGTCTTGATTCTGTCGGTACTGACGGATTCTTCATGGTACAGTCATATCCCTCAATCGATCGACAACAGAGTAACATGGATAGATAAAGCAGATTGCCATACTAAAGAATTTGTCAGAAATTTTTGGGGATCTATTTGAATATACATTTCAATGTAAGACCATGCATAAAATACAAGCCTTAACAATAAAAATATTATTTATTGTTTCATAAAATCTTATATTTCTACATAAATAGATAAAATTTTTAATAGTTGTATTGTTATACAGATATTCTCTTGCAACATTATGATCAATACCATAAGATCTAAAACCAGTTAGCCCAGAGCACTGACGTTCCTCGCGTTTTAGTTCATAAAATTGTTATAAATACCATGAGAACTAATACCAGTTATCCCATTGCGCTTGATTTTCTCGCGTCTCATCCATTACTATTATTATCAATAACTTAAAAACTAAAACCAGTTGTTCCATAGCGCTCAATTTTCTGCCGTTTCAATGGATGACATTATCATTATTAACATAAAAACGAAGACATGTTAGCCCAGAGCACTCAATTTCCTCGCGTTTACATTATTTACATCATTATTATTAACATACAAACTAATACCAGGTGATCCAGAGCGCTAACTGTCCTCGCGTTTTAATCAATGACATTGTTATTAATGACCTAAGAACCAAAATCAGCTAATCCAGAGCCCTTAATTTTCTTGCGTTTCATCTATTAATATTATTATTAATAACATAAAAACTAACACCAGTTATCCCGTAGCGCTTAATTTTCTTGCGTTGTAATTGACAACATCATCATTATTAACATAAAAACTAAAACTAGTTAGCTCAGAGCACTCAATTTCATCGCGTTTACATAATTTACATCTTTATTAATAACATACAATCGAATACTAGGTGACCCAGAGCGCTAACTATTCTCGCCTTTTAATCAGCATCATAATTATTAATAACATGAGAAGTAAACCAGTTATCCCATTTCGCCGAATTATCTCGCGTTTAAACTAACAATATCATCATTATCAACATAAAAACTAAAATTAATTAGCCCAGAGCACTTAATTTTTTCGCGTTTTGATTATTTACATTATTATTAACCTGAGAGCTAATACCCTATGACCCAGAGCGCTGACAGTCTTCGCCTTTAAATTAATGACATTATTATTAATAACATAAGAACTAAAACCAGTTATCCCATTGCGCTCAATTTTCGAGCGTTTTAATTAATACTAATGACGTAAGACCTAAAACCAGTTAACCCAGAGCGCTGACATTCATCGCGTTTCAATTATTGATATAATTACTAAAAACACAAGATATAAAACTAGTCAGGCCAGAGCGCTCAATTCTCTAGCGTTTTAATTATTAATATAATCAATAATAACATAAGAACTAATATAAGGTGACCCGGACTGCTTAGTTAACTTTCGTTTTAATTATTTGCAATATTATTAGTAAAATAAGAACTTATACCAGGTGACCCAGAGCACTTACTATCTTGTAGTTTTAATTAACGACATTGTCAGTAATACCATCAGAACTGAAACCAGTTATCGCATAGCGCTAAATTTTCTCTCGTCTCGAATAATGACACCATCATAAAAACCAAAGAACTAAAACCTGTTACCCCAGTGCGCTTAATTTCTTTGTGTTTAAGCTAATAGTATTATCATTCATACCATAAAAACTAAATCAATTATCCCATAGCGCTCACTTTACCCTCGTTTTAATCGTTAACATCATCATCATAAACAAAAAAACTAAAACCAGTTACCCCACAGTGCTCAATTTCCTTGCGTTTTAATTGATGACATCATCTTATTAACGTAAGAATTAAAACTAGTTGGCTCAGAGCACATTATTTTCTCGTGTTTTAATTATTTACATTATTATTAAAAACATATGATCTGCAACCAGTTAATCCAGAGCGCTGACTTTTCTCGCTTCTACGTTATTTACATTATTATCAATAACATACAAACTAATATCAGGTGACCCAGCGCGCTATACATTCCCGCGTTTTAATCCACAACATAATTATTTATAACATAAGAATTTAGACCAGTTAACCAAGTGTGCTTAGTTCTCGCACGGTTTCAATAATGACTTTGTTATTGTAACATAATAACTAAAACCAGTCAATTCAAAGCGCTTAATTTTCGACCGTTTCGATTATCTACATTTTACTAATAACATAACAACGATTACCAGGTGACCGAAAGCGCTTAGTTTTCATGCGTTTTTATTATTCTCATTATTGATAATAAAATAAGAATGAGCACCAGGTGACACGGAGCGCTAACTTTTCTTGCTATTTAATTATGACATTGTTACTAATACCATAAGAATTGAGACCAGTATCCTATCGCGCTGAATTATCTCGCGTTTCAATCACTAACATCATCAATATTAATATAAAAACTAAAACCAATTAGCGTAGAGCACTCAATTTTCTTACGTTTTAATTATTTACATTACTTTAATTACCATAAGAACTAATACTAGGTGACCCAGAGCGCCAACTGTCCTCGCGTTTCAATTAATGACATTATTAATAATGACCTAAAAACTAAAACCAGTTAACACAAAGTGCCTAATTTTCTCGCTTTTTATCTATTCATATTATTATTGATAACATTAATACTGAAACCAGTTATCCCATAGCGCTCAATCATCTCTCGTTTGAATCGATAATATCATCATTATAACCGTAAGAACTAAAACTAGTTAGCCCAGTGCACTTAATTTTCTCGCGTTTCTGTTAACAACATTACTATTAACAACAGAAGATCTAAAACCAGTTAACCTAGAGCGCTGACTTTTCTCGTGTTTACATTATTTACATTATTATTAATAACATTCAAACTAATACCAGATGACCCAGAGCGCCAACCATTCTCGCGTCTTAATCATCAACATTATTAATAATATCATAAGAACTATAACAAGTGAACCCAGATCGCTTAGTTCTTGCACGTTTTAATTAAGGACATTAATATTAAAAACATAAGAACTAAAACCAGTTAACCCATAGCACTCAATTTTCTTGCGTTTTTAATTACTTACATTTTTGTTAATACCATAAGATTGAATACTAGATGACCCAGAGCGTTGACTGGCTTTGCGATTTAGTTAATGACATTATTATTATTAACATAAAAACTAAAACCCTCAGTGCTAACTTTCCTCGTGTTTTAATTAATGCCATTGTTAATAATAACATAAGAACTAAAACCAGTTATCCTAGAGCGGCTAATTTTTTGACTGTTTCAATTATTTAAATTATTGTTAATAACATAAAACTTATCATCAGGTGACCCAGAACCCTTACTGGCTTTGCGTCTTGATTAATGATATTATTACTTATAACATAAGATCTAATACCAGATTACTTAGAGCGCTGACTGTCTTTGCGTTCATTTTAATGACATTATTATTAACAACATGAGAACTAAAACCAGTTAACTCAGAGTGCTACCTTTCTTCGCGTTTTAATTATTGACATTGTTATAAATAACATAATAACTAATACCAGGTAATCCAGAGCGCTTATTTTTCTTGCGTTCGAATTATTTACATTATTATTAGTAACATAAAAACCTAAACCAGCTAATCCAGAGCGTTCAATTATCTCGCGTTTCGAATAAAAGTATTATTAGTAATAACATAAGAACTAATACAAGGTGACCCAGAGCCTTGAGTTTTCTCGCTGTTTAATTATTGACATGATTATTAATAGTCATGAGAACTAAATCTAGCTAATCCATAGAGCTTAATTTACTTACGTTTTAATATACACCATTATTAATTATAAGATAAGAACTAATACCAGGTGACCCAGAGCGCTGACTTTCCCCGCGTTTTTATTAATGACATTATCAAACATAACATAAGATCTAAATCCGGTTAGGCCAGAGCAACTGACTAATACACATGATGCAAAAAGAACTGGGTGTGTGCAAATCTTGATTGCGCTGTTAGTCTAGCTAGTTATATGTGAGCAGTGATAGGCTAAGATCTCCCAATCGGAAACCATGTTTTTTCATACATAATATTATTATCAATAAATTTTTGTGTGTTAGACTTACTGTATAGGTGTATTATAAACATTTGATCATGATGTAAATAGACAAGATATGCTGGATAGCACATTCTTTTAACAACGGAGAAAACCAATGAGACTGTAGGGCAAGTAAGCTCCATATTTGTCTAACAGAGAATATGTGTTTTAATACAATGCTCTACTACTACGTCTTAAAATAACCAGCTTCGTGTTACTACGGTCGAAACCAAGAAACTTTACTAACAGTAATACCGAAGATAAAACAGATACTGGATAGAAGACACGTACACTTAAGCTCAATACTTAATTCAAATAAATCAAAACTCACGCACCTTAAACCGAATCCCTATATTAACTTGCCTGATTACCATGTTTATTAATAAATAATTACCCACTCACTCTAAATTATCTCAAAAAAAGCATAAATTTGAATCTCTAGCTCCTTCAACCGATCAACCCAATATATTTCAATCTAATATCCGAAGAGAAAACAAATGATTAAAGTCAAAACTATTTATTGTTTTTCATAATTGGGTTATTGGAAGAGTGGGAATATTATTTCAGAAGTAATTATAGAATTGTGTATTTTTAGTCAGTCGAGAAGAAAATGGCATCATTGTACGGAAAATTTTTGAAAAAAACTTGGGCACCTATGTATCAAGTTATATTTTTCTGGCAAACAATATATCTAGAGGTGGCTGATTACCCCGAAATTTGTTCGCTCATGATCCTAGCCTAAATAAAAATCAAATAATTCATTTATAGAACCTTATACTTATAAACCAATGACAGAAAATATTGTATCTGTAGAACTTTAAAAAAAAAAATTGAAAAAATTGTAAAAATTCAGAAAATAATTCTTTACTTATTTAAAAACTAATGAATTCATAAAATAAAACTAATATTATTCAATGTATGGAAAAGCTGCTATCGAAATCTATTTATAAAGTTTTGAAAAACTTATTAAATTAATTGTTTGATAGTTTATTAATGTAAATCAACAAATATCAAACAAATTTATAAATAAATAGTAATTTAATATTTATACTATAAGTTAGTTACAAACTGAAATGTAGAAGGTAGTATTGTATAGCTTACGGACGGAGATGGCTCGTAGATGAGTTGAGACAGTACACGGCTCGTATGCACGAAATCGCGAGTTTAAATCTGGTGGAAAAGGTTATTTTTAGAAATGATAAATTAACTTACGTTACATATTTTTGGAGGGGGAAAACTTGAATATCATTGATTGACTTCCCTGCATAACGGTCATATAGAAGTATAACTTCTATTAGATTATTTTTTTGCATGAAAGGATGCTATCAATGGTTACCTCATACAATCCCAGAGTTATCATGAAAAATCTGGGGGCTGGCACGTGGAGCGCGCAGGAGGCGGAGCCCTACAAGTATATACATATATGTATATATGTGGGTGATTTCGCCGTAAGTGACTTAACATGTCTTCAAAAATGGATCTTATAAAAAAAGTTCTGGAAAATAATGTTTACGATAAAATATACAAGACATCATGTAAAAGTGATTTTTAATCATCTTTTCGAAAAACTACATCTGCTTCTGGTAGGTAGAGATAAGCTACTTGTGTAGTTACAGTCTTTCTAACTGTCTTAAATTAAAGCTGGAAACAAAACCTATCGATTTAAAAAAGATTTTGTTAAATTATGAGTTACTAATCAAAAGTTACAGCGATTGAAAGAAGAGCAATGCAAATCGCTGAATATGAGATTTTGGTGATATTTGCTAAAACTACGTTATTTCTCTTTAAACCGCTGTATTTTATGATTGGCAGCTCAAAATAGTACAAATTTTTTTTATCGATAGAACTTGATTCGAGCTTTTATTTTAGCATTGTAAGGGCCACTTGAAATAGTGTACCACTTTGCTACTAACGTTTAAAGTATAACCTGAGTTCACCAATGTATTTCGTGAAAAAAATGTAAATGGACCGAACGATAAGATATGTATCTCACATTTTAGCCTAAAAGTGCTGAAAAAAAAGTTTTGTCAATTTCCGATGGATTGAGGCGAAATAAGAGGGACTTTGAGTATTTGTAAGAGCTATGGGTCACCTGTTATCAGTTCTTGTCTTATTTAAAATAATAGTATCAATTATAACGCGCGAAAATTAAGTGCTCTGGGTTAACTCGTTTTAGTTCTTATGTAATGAATAATAACATAAATAACAATAATGCGTGGAAAGTCAGCGCTCTGGGTTAACTGGTTTTAGATCTTATGTTATTAATAATAATAACATTATTTAAAATGTAAAGACAGTCAGCGCTCTGTGTCATCTGGTATTAGTTCTTATGTGATCGTACGATAAATCCATCTAATTTTGATCATTCAATCATTAGAGTTCTCTGTTTGTACATGGTCGGTGTTCAAGTTCCTTTCAATCCATTACAGCCGGACTTCAAAACTAATAATACATACGTATATGCTTACAATTACTTTTTTTTTTGGGAAACTAATGTTTACTTTCTCAACGAAGGAAACCACATTGATCGAGAATCTCATCCCCACGGGTTTTGTCTGTTATGTTTCGATTTTACATGCGATCCATCGGCCAACGAATGTTGACATTGAAATCTAATTAGACACGGTAGCTAAAGATTATAAGTTTGATTCACTGAAGCGCTGACTATGACAGTAAACCGTATTGTGTATCTCGAGTACGAGGAAATTATCGAAATTGATATGTGACATCAAATCATTGTTGACTGCAGTGGTTAGATGGCACTGTCAAGTATACTTGCTTATATTACACGTCTCTCTGTTTGAGCACAGTAGTCTCTTGGTTTACTTGCTGTTGGTAAAATTAAACATACATAATGAAATTTTTCGTAGACGATTAGTATTTTGAGGTGAAGAAATACATGGAAGTACCAAAACTAGTTGCAGTGGTTGCTTTTAAAAACGAGTCTTCTGCGAATTGGATTATCACACGATATTGTTATTTACGATAGTTAAAGTGGATGATAACGAAGGAGATGAACTGTTATTACAATGTGTTGGTATGTTAAAAGTAATAGAGAATGTATCTTATTATAATCGACAGAAAATTTAGATATAAAATTGTATCCAGCTAGTACAGCTCTTCGACCGCCAACGTCATCTTATTTACTTTAAAAACGATCTTGTTTCATTAGATGGTTATAATTGTAGCTTAATATTTAAAACACGTATTGGTATGACATTTCTACTAAAAGGAATTTTAATGTGATCCATTAATTCAGACGTAAGTGACATCGTTCTGGAATCAACAACATCTGATCTATTTTCTTCTGCGACACTGTATGATCTGATCATTGACAGTAGTACGACCCACAGTATTACAGACAATTTAAGTCCTGGTTAAAAAGAGAATCTGTTGATAATGGTTAGCTTATTGCCAGTACTAATCTATTGTGATAACTTTACAGGTTCTCTTTTACAAGATGGAATAGGAGTAGAATCAAGATTTTGAAATAAAAATAATTCTGTGCGTTACTATCCTCACTACAGATATGATGGTTGAGATGATCATGGAAGCATACTGCTAGCTCTACCCAATGCTGATGTTTATCAATGGCTGATCGGTTGCATACAGGATTTACATAACAAATTACCAACATTACAAATTTAAAACTTTAATATTAGCACTCTATGGAATATATTCTACTCTGCTGTGCAAGGTATAAATAATAATAATATCAACGACACTTTGTATAAAGTGATATTGTAAAAGGTAACATCTGTAGTGGACGTGTATGACTGACGGAAAATTCAGTTTGCGATTAATCTATTTTAACTATAAGAAACGATGACGAGTCATCCCTAAGACGGTCATTGGTTGCCACTTAAGCTTACACATTTAGAGGTCAGATACGATGAAGTGAATTGTACAGTTGTTGGAATCTTGTATTACTTGCAGATAGTAGAGTACAAAGAAAAGCAGCCGAACAACTCGTTAATTTTATAAACTTACACGTTCATCCTGCCGGATGAACTCTTAGGGCCGCTCACAATTTTGAATTGTTTTTTGCGAATCAGGAAACTATTAAAGTACTATACGCGTTTCGGGGTTCGGGTCGAGATCGACCTCCCTTGTGCAATAGGACCTGTGTAGTCCTTGATATGAATGGATGCATTACTTACACGCTGCAATGAATTTATTACGAAAATTAAAATCATTTCGAACTAAATTTAATCTTGGTCGATGCACGTGTTGGTTATTGCATATTATCTAACAAAGGCTATTATCGAGTTATAGATCTCAGATGCTAAATTAAATGTTACAGATGTTTGCAAAGACCACCATGTAAAAACGCTGCTGATTTATTTAGAAAATGTATTGCGTACGATGGATCATTTTACAACGCTGATCGCTTCGAAAATCATTTAAAAATGTTAATTTAACAAAGATAACAAAGTTCGTAAAAAAACATAAATTTGCAAAACGTGTTGAAAAACTACACGATGAAAAATAAAAAGAATAAACAAGATTATGTGTGCGATGTGTCATTCTGTAAGATATGTAAATCGAACCTACTATTGGGCCATCTGTGTTACATCTAACCAATTACAACATCTTAAAAAAACGATAACGTTATATTTATATAGTATGATTTCGAAAAGCAACAAATACAAAACCTGTATTGGGAGATAAAAAAAAACCAATTCACGTCGTAACTTTGCGTGTTGTGCAACAAGTATCCCCCGCGTGTCGCGACATGGCGGATACATTAATAAGATGCAACGCTTGTTGTATTCGTGAATTTGTCCTTACTCAAAACCCCGTTGGAAACTTAGTTGAATTGACCATAATTTATCAGTGGTATTTCAGAAGCATTATTTGTATTGCGCATAATGTTCAAGGATTCGATGCGAAATTTGTATTTAAGTGTTTAATTAAAAACTATACCAAGCAAGTGGAACCAGCGGTTATAATAGATAGTTGAAAAATCATATCACTAGAATATCGAATTATAAGATTTAAAGTTCATATATAAAATAGAAAGTCGTAATTTGTATGTGCCATTAAGTAGCTTACTCAAATTATATGGCTTATCGGACATTGAAAAAGAAATTTTCCCCACGTTTATTTAATACATCCGATAATCGAACGTATAAGGGCCCTTTACCAACACTGCATCATCATTTACCAGATACTATGCGTAATGGATGGAGGCAACAATTTTTAAATTGGTACAACAATAATGTAATCAACGGATACGTGTTTAATTTTAGAAATGAAATCGTTAAGTATTGCAAACAAGACGTCAAAATTTTAAGATGGGTTTGTTTAGTTTTCAGAACAGTTTTCAGAAATTAAACGTAGATTCGTTCAGAGAATACACAACTGAAACTTTGACGCGTGTGGAAAGAGCATGAGAAAACTTTTTTTTAAAAAGAATTAAATTCGAACAATTCCACCACGAGGGTATCGATTGACCAGCAATCGATCCAACATAGCTATCGAATAGCTTTATTGGATAGAAACGGGAGTACTAGATCGTTTTGCTGAGCATGCTGAACATTATTGTGAAAAACGACTGCCGGAAAATATCGTCGTTGATGGATTTTGTTTACCACGGATCTATGAGAATCTGAAAGTTATCTCGTTGCAATTGCACGGATGTTTTTGAAACAGTTGTTCTTACTGTTACAGAATTAACAGAGATATCATTTTATTGACTGGTTAAACCATTGATGAAAAATACTATAGAACGTCTGGTATAAGTCATAGAATTCGATCCAGTGGTTATGAGTTTGTCGAAAAGAGGGTGAATTATTTTTATTAAGAGATTCAGAATGGCGAGAGCTTGCAACGCTTTATAAATGAATTCAAAAAAACATTAAAGATCGAACCGTTGGACCCTCACGATGCCATTTTTGATGGTCGTGCATGAATTACCGTAAAAATGAGCGAATGTCTGGATAACGGAAAATAAAATACGTTGATTTTTGCGCCTCTGTATGACTATATTTGCAAACGCAAAAAATTTCCTATTGGTCATGCTAGTATTTATTTTGGAGAGAAGTGTTGCAAGATTATAGAAATAATAATTACCTGCCTCAAATTGATGGACTTATCAAATGCGACGTATTACTCCCTTAATCACTGTATTACCCTGTATCACCTTTAGAAATGCACGGAAAATTACAGATTTGATTGTGTAGACAGTACTGCAAAGAACGTATACAAAATGACTGTCCACACTATAGTCCGCAATATCGAGTTTTGTACGAAACATTAGTATCCGATTGAATTCTAGTCGCTGTACAGATGGAATACAAGGTAAATAATTTTCACGAAATCTGGCACTACAATATTACATAGTGTGACCATAATATGGGGATGGTGGACTATTCGCACATTACATTGATGAATTTTTTAAGCGAAAAACGACAGCATCTCTGTTTTCACCTTAGTTTACCACTGAAAATGGCGAAACCACTTTTATTTATGTCCTACGGCAACAAAAGGTATTAGTATATTACAAGTCGACGTGAGATATAATGCTGGTCTTACATGGGTTCCAAAGTTATTGAATAAGTTTAAATTCGTTATGGAGTAAGTTTGGGCAGAGCAAATATATGACAAGGACTAAAGTAGTTACGAAATCAGAGAGAGTCCTGGAGTAACTTACCGATGCCAAAATCAAAGTCAACGGCATACTAGACCACAATGACGAAAGCCTCTATGCCAACTGGCATTTTAAACAAGAGACATCAATGACGTTACCAACCCCGAGTGTTGTTGTTGCAACCTCTGTCACGGCATAGGCTGGACTGGAAGTTTTCAGTTAGTAACATGCTCTTGGACCTTGAGCTCTTTATTCTGACACAGACTTTGTTTTTTATATCAGCAGAGATGACGAGTATAATTTACCGATCGGCTTAGCACTTGGTAACATCTCTAACGAACAGTCCGGTCAAGGTATTGGTACGTAAATAACAACATTTTTATCTGGAGTTTCAAAATTTTACGCCTATAAATGTTATTAGATCGATGGTAATGATGGAATTATGTGTAAAATCAAAAGTATCAGAGATAACAATATCAATAGTCAAACGATGAATTTTCAAATGATAAGAAACTTAATTACGTCCGTTACAAACAAAATTATAGTATTTGGTTGCCCATTCACCAAACAATGTTTCATGACATCGTCACGATTCCCGAAACGAAAGCATGCAAAATTCTGAACGGAAAAAGAAGATTTGATAACTTGGACGTAAGTTATTCTTACAAATACAAGCGTAACACTGCTGCTGCTGCTGCTGCTGCTGCTACAGTAATGGAAGAGTAAAGTTGAAGGAATTTTCCAGAAACAACTAGTAACGTAGGTGCCGCTCGTAAAAAACACTAGGCCAATGTGCGGCCAACTTGTTAGTTGTGCGATCCATAGTAGGGTTTGGAAGAAAAGATAATTATTGCATTCGCAGGTTGCAATACGTTACTACGTACTAAAATGAAACGAAGGTTAAGTAAAACGAAATATTCCTAAGAAAATATGATATCAGTACATTCTTAGACTTGAAACTAAAATGTATACCGTTGAATGAAGTATTTTCTAACGGTGTATGTCAGCAGATTCTTGAAATCAAGGCGATAAATGATTTTAAAATCAAAGTCAGCACATTCTTAAAAGTGTAGTAAAATTAATTTATACTTTGGAAAAAAAGACAGTGTCTTCCATGAAGTATATCGTCAGCAAATCTTTTTACTTAAAACAGAAACACGTAAAATTAAAAAAAAAATATACTGAATCAATAATAGTTACCCACACAACTTAAAGTATAGTACTGTGACAAGTAAGGAGAAAATTTTCTGGAACACTATTGATAAGTGGAATGATACATCGTTCTGAGCAGCGTCCGTCACGGTCAGCTGGACTTGAAGTCGACGCAGTGTGGCAAAAGCGGACGGAACGACTGGATTGATGGCGCAAAACATCTTTGCACCGCGGATTTAAGCAGCAACCGCGGTGATAGCAGACTGAACGAGCGAATGGGTTGCGCGATCCACCTTTTTGCTTTCTGATGATCATATAAGTGACCCCTGTTTCGAACAAATCATTCTTTGTTACGATGAGTGGCAATCTAGTTATCGGGACTTTCAAAAATGATCGAATTTCACGAAGGATTACCCCAGAGCACCCATTGGGCGGGAGGCTCGAAACCAAAGCTAGTCATCATTCACGACTTGATGTGCGAATCATTCAGCAGTGAAGCAATCGTGGAGTATTAGTAGTAGTACTGTACGCTATACTTACCAAAGGCAGCCATCACAACAATTTAAGCATGATCTTATTACGCTTGATACGTTTGATTAAGGTAAGTGTCAGTGCAACATATCGCTGAAGTCGCAATACATTGTTATCTTTGGAAATTTACGCGATCACGCACAAATAAAACATCTGTTAAGTCAAATGTCCCTGGAAAATTCACGATTTTTGCAAGAAGCTTTTGGAGTGCCACACTTTGGGGCTGTTTGATACCTTTTATCAGATATCAAGCGAAATTTACCGGAGAACCGTCAATTTCATACTCGTATCTTCTCAGACGACAAGTATCAGTATGTATACGTGGCATGAAAATGAATCAAGGATTAATGGACGAATCGAGTTCCCATCGATACATTGTGATGACATCAAAGTCACGTTCCTCATTTGGTCAAAAGCTCGCTACCGTATTGAGAGCTCTGTATCATCTTAACACAGAAAAACAAAGAACGCTTGCGTTCATACGCAAAAGTTCTTAGAAAACTGGCAAATAAAAAAATTCAATTAACGTAAAAAAAAAATTATTGTACAACAGGGAGCAAGCTTCTTATCTGATTTATTAAGTCAACTTTTAGGATTCGTACTTTAGAACTTATACTAGATAACCCAGAGCACTTACTTTCCTAGCATTTTAATAAATAACATTACTATGAATGACCTAAGAACTTATACCAGGTGACCCAGAGTACTGACTTTCCTCGCGTTTTGGTAAACAACATTATTATTAATAATATAAGAACTATGACCAGGTGACCCAGAATGCTCACGTTCCTCGCGTTTTGATAAACAACATGATTAATAATAATATAAAAACAAATATCTGGTATCCAGAGCGCTAACTTTCCACGCATTTTGATAAACAACATTATTATTAATAATATAAAAACTAATACCAGGTGACTCAGAGCGCTGACATTCCTTGCGTATTGATTAACAACATTATTATTGATAAAATAAGTATTAATGGAGGTGAACCACAGTGCTTAAATTTCTTGAATGATAATTACTAATATGAAATTCATGAGATTAGCATTACAAGCGATGATGTTATTCATCAAAACGTGAGGAAAGTAATCGCTGTGGGTCGACTCCATTAGTACTTAAGTTATTTAAAATAATGTTGTTAATCAAAATGCGCGGAAAGTCAGCGCTCTGGTTTACCTGGTATCAGTTGTTAGGTAATTAATAATAATGTTATAATTAAAATGCTAGAAAAGTCAGCGCTCTGGGTAACCTGGTATTAGTTCTTAGGTTATTAATAATAATAGTTTTAATCAAAAGCTGAGGGAAGTCAGCGCTCTGTGTCACCTAGTATAAGTTCTTATATTATTGACAATAATGTAATTAATCAAAATGCGAGGAAAGTTAGCGCTCTGGGTCACCTGGTATTAGTCCTTGGGTTAATAATAATAATAATGTTATTTATCAGAACGCGAGAAAAGTCAGCTCTCTGGGTCACCTGGTTATAGTTCTTAGGTTATTAATAATAATGTTATTTATTAAGACGCGAAATACGCATATTAGGCTTCTGACACGAGTTTCTCAGCTCAATCACACATTTTCTACATTTTTTCTGCGTCAATCGCATATCCTTTAATCACACACTTTGAGGGATGCCAGCCTTGCTGATGACGAGAATGAAAGAAAACGTAAAGAAGAGAAGCGTCAGGATAACTAGGTTATTAAAATCGTACCCAAAAAATTTCGTTAGATGACTGCAGTTATACTGCGTCACTTACGTGCTACCGGTAACATTAAATGCACGAATAAAAATAGAGTGATTATAGGTGGCATTTGTATACTACAGTCGGACATTATCGATCTTCTGAGTGATTTCTTAAGGAACAGGAGAAAACGTGCAATAGTAAAGCGTAGTCAGTTTGCGACGGGCTTTCTAATCGCAAACATTTCACAAGCGTGTGTCAGAAACAAGCGAGTTTGAATAAAGATTACTGATCGACGACGCAGGACAGGTGATAATTTTAAAGCGGTAAAATTGTCATGTAAAACTCCAAGATCTTGTCTGAGCAGTGAGAGTATCGTTTCCGAAACCGGACCAACAACGTTATTAAGACATAAAAAAAAAAGAGCTTCACTGTCGCCACGTCAAGTCAAATGATATTCTCGGTTGAGCGGGAAAATGACGGGGAAGAAGAAAAAGTAAAGCTGGCGGAGAGGGAAGGTAAAAATTATGCTCTAGACGCCATGTGTGTGTATGAGGTGCGTAGCATACGGACGTCATGCTTGTAGCTCTCTAGAATGTATTACCCCGAATCTTATTGATACCTCTAGTGGGAGTCCATTTTCCCGGCAGATGTCTTTCGTCGCCCAGTAAGGCCTTACATTCGCTGATTTGCTGATCCATGCCTTTTGGTGCGCAAAATCCGTCGCTTTGCATCTGTTGCCGTGCCATAACCTCCAATACGATGTACGTCTGCTTGTTCAACTTGGGCTGCTTATTGTTTGGGCCGAGGAAAGATTCCGTGAACGGTATGGATCGTGCCTGTGCCCCTGGAAACAAACCTATCAGTGCTGTCGTCTCCACGGCCGAGTTGTTGGCGTTTTCTAGTTTCCTGGGAGCTAGAATCACCATGACTGTGCCGGTGCCTTGTCGTAATTGTTGAGTTCACGCCTCTTATACCATCAACGACGACTAGTGATGGGCATTGCATTAGCTTTACTGCCCCTTGCTTATTGATAAGGTTTTCGATATAACGATTCACGTCGACCTATATTTGAGTAGCAACTGATAAAATAGTACTTTTGGTGCAGTGTGTCCCTACCTACTGGAAAGCTTATCGGCTATTACTACATTTTATTGCCTATACTTTCCGCGGGCATAGCTGGTAGTGATGATGCAGAGCTAAAGCAAGGAGAGGATGACTCTTTCCGGATGGAGAACCCTGCTAAGGAGGAAGATCGAGATGGAATCAAGCTGCTAGCTGCTGAAGTGCAGCAATTACTATACTGTGCATAGACAGACGTCGACATTTTGCTGACTCACTTGGGCAATGAAAGGGAACAGTCGGGTAAGTCGGCACTACGTTCGGCAATAAACACCCTTAGCACTGTATTGCATGGTGTGTCGGCAGCCGATTGGTCCAGGCTTGCTGATCAGAAAGAGGGTCAAAACCGAACGGCTTATCATTGGACCTTACCAAAACAACAAGCAATATTGGACCTCTGCTAGGATGACAAGGATCGCGGTTGAACAGCGAATTAGACCAACTCGCTTGCATTGACAGGTTAGTTATGTTAAAATGTCTGCAAATAAGAATATCGTAGTGAAGGAAGATAAACTTGGCGCCTAAACTAGCTCTACTGCACTGCGGAAGATAGATCTTGAAGTAACACTTATAAAAACTGCGACCTCACATCGCCATATATGATATAGGGGAGGGCGGGTTATATCAAGCCAGTCGGTTAGAAGGGGCTACCTAATTTTTTAAACAATTAATCACTTTTAGATAATGCCTTTTTTTTCTATTGGAAGCAGTAATCATGAGGTGTTTGCAGGGCACAAAATTTTTTTAAAAAGTTATGTGGTTTTTTTAGATAAAAAATATATAAATTTAGTGGTTAACATTGCCTTGCCGTATCATTTTTGAAATGTCAAGAAAAAGTTAAAAAACCATTTAAATTGATTAAAAAATGTGCTTAATCGAAAGTTTAAAGTCTTAACTTTAAATACGTACTTTTTTTTTTCAACACCAACAAAAAGTCACTGTTATTAAATGAAAAAATAAAAATGTGGGTTATTCATGGCCACAGGTAGCAGGGTATACGAAGCCCACTCCGCTCAGCACGCACTCCCGCGGACCAATCAACGGCTCTGTTTATGCTGTCTATCTAACCTCTTCAACGCAGCTACAATACATCAAACTTAATTTTTTTCCTTTCCGCGAGTCGTAATAAAAAATAGTTACTAGTAGCCTTAAATTAATAAGGACTTACAGCAAGTGACAATACAGTCTCCTCCGTTGGCTTAATTGGCAGAGCAATAGTCGGAAGGTTGTGAGTTCAAATCTCATTTAGGGGAGACATTTTTTCATTTTTGTTTACGACTATATTATAGAGTATTTTTTAAATTCTAAGTACTTTTCCAATGCAATATTGATGATTTAATAATTAATATTCAACTTGTACTTTGTATGATTTTGAAAAAAGGACTACTTTGTTCATACTTCGGTGAAGAAAATAATAAAATAAATATAGATACCATAGCCTATAGATACAAGTACAGCATTATAAATATTCATTGTTTCATTTAAAAAAGGTGGGGACGGGAACTGCTGATGTATCATGAAAAAATAGAGTTAAGAAAAATGAAAGATTTTTTCAACTAAATGAACTGTGCATTTACGTGTGATATAGTGTACAAATAAACAAGTTCAGATTGTCTATCCCGGTATACTATATAATATATTCACTTATATATGTGTATAGATATACGTCAATATCCTAGGGCTCGGTACGCCCCGCACCTTGGCTAAGTGTGCCGCCTAGGAGGGCAGACTGGGCCAAATTTTTACTATTTATTTAACTAATAAAATAACTTAATATACAATTTAAAATGGCACTTTAACCGATCAATTATTAAGTGAGAGTGATCAGACTATGTACTAGTGTTTTTTAAATTGTGTTTACTCCTATTATATGCTTCTTACAAGCATTTACTTTTACCATGTCCGGTATGCCCCCCCCCCCTCCTCCCTCCCTACCTATTGATTTTATTAAGCAGCATATACTGGGGTTCCTTATCGAACAGAACCTACCCGATAGCGATCGCTCGGGCATCGCAGTCGTATACTCATACTCTGCCCAAAACAATAAATACAGGTCATGTCTTGTACAGATGTCACCTGTAGAGCGCACATTGCTCTTTAGAATGAATTTTGTCTGTTTCGAGTGGCCGCGGTGTCGATCGTCTGACAATATCAGCATACTGCAGTTCTTTATGTGTTAGGGCTATGGACATACTGCTGCTTCATGTAAGTTGGAGAACGTCTGCGGTGCACTTCACTAGTCCACGCCACTCCAGTACCTGCATGAATAAAGCTGCTGAAAAATTCAGCAACTGCGCTACTGCAAAGCTATCAAAACATTCCCACTGTACCTTTAATAAAGCATTTTGCCCAATTCTGTGTGGTAAGATTAAGTGCAAGGTAAGCACGAATAATTATGCCAAGTAGTCTTGCGGTCTCCACCCAGCGTAAATCAATCATTGGTCATGCAAATGTTCAATCACTTTCTGTACACATACTCGACATTTAAAGCGTTGTGGCTAGCTAGTATATATTCGTATTTCTGTGGTCTGAGAGTCGTTTTTCACAGTAGCCTTTCCAGTTTTCAGGTTAAAATTGATGACTATTGCATGCTGAGATGTGACAAGACGCATAAGCAGCGTAGAAGCATCGCTATATACGTACCTAGGCCGGCCTAGTGCAGATTGGTGAGGTATTCAAAACACGCTTCTGATTCCAAAGCATGCCCTGAATATTTGTTGATAGATATTAAATTCGACTCTGTAAGATTGATGTGTGCTGTTGACTATAGTCATTCTAGGACTGGATCCTTGGAGGTAGTTAAGGAGGCCATTTTGAGCTGTTGTATGGGGTTTACTACTTAATCCCGTTGGGATACTTAAACATCGACTGAGCAACCAACAGTGCCAAGCTCAGCGAGCTCAAGCAATCTCTGCATGATTTGAGATCATACAACTTGGCTAATGACACAGCGACTTCTCATTCAATAATTGATGACATATACCCGAGCTGCCCGGACTTATTGCTGTCTCATACTCAGTTGAGCTACCCGTGGATCTTCAGGCATGATGTCATCAACGCTGAGCTGGATCTCCCAGCACCCGCAGTGGTATGACCTATAAATACTTTAATGAGCAGCCCTTCTGGAGAGACCTTGTATCAGTAAGCTAGAGAGAGCTACGACTGATGTTACAGCTGTTGATGCCAAGCTTCGATCAACTCTGGCATCTTACGGGATGCCTTTAACAAGCACGCCCCTACCTACTTAGTCACAGATAATGGAGGACTTGCTGACTGGCACACTGGCTTGAACAAAGCTGGAATACGTAAACGAAGTTCTGCTTGGCAAAACTACTGTCGCTTTAGAACGTTAGCCACCTCTGGACAACAAAACTCTTTGAAACAATGTAAAGACCAACATACAAAATCCAAAGCACCACCATTTCCGTATGAACTTAAACCAATATCGTAATTCTGCTGAGACGTGGAGATTTATCGATAAGATAGGGTTTACTAATCGTGTTAAAGAGTAGCAGGAGCTCTCGGACTCACCGACTAGTGCCAACAATCATTTTGTGGGCTTCGATAACCCTAAGCCTGCCCATGATACTCCCCTATCAGCTCGAATCTCTCCCGACAGCTACTTTTACTGTGAGCACATTAAGGAAATAAGGATACTGGGAGCTTTTGCCAGAGCTTGCTCAAATGCTTGTGGCCTCGACTGCCTTACCCTGAGATTCCTCTTGCACTGCTTACCAGCGATCTTACCTATTCTGCTCAAAATGTTCGGTACTTCACTTCAGTCCGGAGTGTTTCCTGATAAATTGAAGAGTGCTATCGTGATTCCAGTGCCCAAGAAAAAGCAGGCAACTTCGATAAGTTACTTCCGTCCTATCAAAATTTTTAGTCAGCATCTTTAGCCCAGCAGCCAGAAAGATCCACGTAGCTGTGCCGTGCAGTCAATTGCAGTTCTTTATTACCAGAATTGACATCCTTGACGTAAATCAGTCGGGATTCTGCAGGCAAGTTGTCCTCTTTGTGTCAGTGGATCTGTCTCAATCCTTTGATGTGGTCAATCTGCAGCTTTTTTCGGAATGCTGCAAGCACTTGGGTTCTCGATCTCAATGTGTCAATAAATCCGCTCTTACCTTACCGGCAGAGCGTAGATTGTGCGCTCCTTGTCGGGACAATTGCCGCAGGCTTCGTACTGCTCTGGTGGCATCCAGCAGGGCAACCTGCTTGGCCATCTAATATTTTTTATGTTTATCAATGATCTCCTGGCTACATGCGTCGACTGCAATTATTATCTGTACACAGACGATTTTCGCACTTACATCTCTGGAAACATGCAGGATGCAAACGTCATCGCTGCGCGAGCTATTAGCGTGCTTGGCAGGGTCTCATCCTGGACTTTGTCAAAGGATCTAGCCGTCAACGTCCAGAAAAACAAGGCAATATTGCTTGCAACGGACTATTACCTGCGGAGAATGTATGCAATGGTATCTGAGCCTGTCATTTTACTTGATGAAGTTTCGATCGCAGTAGTGCACTTCTTGGTGCTGCTCGTTATCACCCTTGATAGTGCGCTCTATAAACACCCCACTGTACTGCAGTTTTCCCGCAGGTGCTTTAGTGCTCTCTCGCAGCTTCAAAGAAGTAGAGAATGTCTTCATTTTTCTACACCTAGATTACTGCGCACCGTTGTCCCTTGCATTTTCCAGAGAAATGCAAAGTTGAATGACGCTTGAATGCTGTATTCCGCTTTGTGACGGGTACACGCAATTGGGAGCACATCACACCGTTCGACAAAAAAAGTGGTATTCTTTTGTACAATGGCCGATATACCTACTTAGCTCTTTGTCTGCTTGCCCTGGTGCTTAGCTCTCGGATGCAAACATATCTTCGCAAAGCGATTACTTTTTATCGAACTTTAATCCTTTTGATCTTGTTATTCAGCGAGCTAAGTCTGATTCTATGACCAATTTATTCATAATTAAAGCCGTACCCTACCGGAAACAACACGAGTAAGTGCTTGGTGACGAGTAGTAGTTGCTTGGGTACGAAAGTATGAAGTTATACTTCTTTAGCAGACTATATATGAATGTATATATTCCTATTGTGAAAGGAAATTTTGAATAATCAACTTTGATGTATCAAAGGTGGTATAATTATCGTTGGGATGAGGATATTCAATAATTAGGTGTAGTTTTCGACTAAAACCTCTCTACTTGTCCGACTCTATGTTAATTTATCCTTCTAGAAACCTTTAAATATTGTTGTTTCGGGTCCATCTTGCTTTTCTGTCAAGATATATCGTTTTTTCATATTTTTTTAAAGTTGAGTTGTTCCCAAATTATCTAAAAATAATTTGAGCATGTTCGTATTCATATCCTTAACCTTCTAAATTTTTTTCTTGAAAGCCTTTACTAAGATATACCCAAAATAAGAAACATTGAGATTATATCGTAATTTTGATCAAAAACCTCTTTATTTGTCCTCCTTGATATATATTTATCATTTAGAAAAACCACAAAGTTGCTATTTTTAGCCTACCCTGCTTCAAGATATTGCGTATTTTCGAATATTTTGAGGTTATGCGTGCACAAAACCGTAAATAAATATTTCTGCATACTTGTCGTTATTTTATAAACACAATTTAATTTTATTCAAAATTGTCCCATCTCAATTCCAGAACACATGAATGATTTTTTCCATACATCCAAAACATTGAAAATTGAGGTTATGTTTTTGCATCAACCAATATCTCTCTATTGTGCTCCGCGATGATTTTCTCTCCGTTTAAGAAATCCTTAAGAATTGCTATTTTTGGTCTATCTGTCTTACTTTTTAAGATATTGCGTATTTTCAAATAGTGTTAAGTCATAATAACAACCGGTTAAAGGAATATTGGGCGTCTGCAGCGATCCGCCGACCATGCAAAAATGTCTAGGTAACTATTTACTGTATTTAGATAAAAATAGTGACCAGTCATGTCATGTGTGTGTTGCATAAAAATGTTGAACATTGCTTTTAAAGTTTTCAAATAATAAATCAATAAAATGAATAATTTATTAATTTATATAATGAATCGAATCTTTAAAAATAAATTGATTACCAGACAGTAAATAAACATTTTAATTAAAAATAAGTTATGAACCACAGTATTAGACAAAGTAAGAGTAATCGCCTCAAAAAGAGAGCTCGTGGCTTTTATTTATTTTTTTTTTCATCTAACTTACAAATGAAATAATTTTCAAAGAATAAGATGCAATCAAAATTAAAGGTTTTTTTTTTTTACCTCGATTACAAATAAAATCATTTTAAAAAAAGATTAGGGCGCAATAATAATTAAATAATTTATCTATCCAACCTCGTATGAATCAACCAATAACGAAAAAAAAAATGGCTTTCTTATCTCTTTCCTCATGCCTGTACGTACGGTCAAATAATGTAAAACTTAGATTTAAAAGTTTAAAAAAAAAACTTCATTAAATAAATAAATAATTATTGTTTTATATAAAAAATCAAATATTAAAAAAAAAAAAAATGTGTAAACAGTGAATACAAATATTAATTAAAAATAAGTTATGAACTATCATATAAGAGGCAGTGAAAGTAATATCTTGGAATAGGTAGCTCGTAGCTAGATGGATATGGTGCTCGGCTAACGTGCAAGAAATTGCAAGTTCATCTCCTACAGAGGGTTTTGTTTCTTTTTTGTAAGAATTAAAATTGGCTTCTGTTACACAATTAAGTAAGAGAGAATAGGGATTCAAATTCACTTCTGTTACACATTATAGAGAGAGGCAAGATTCTCTTCTGTTACACATTTGCGTCATGTCTGTTTTTTCTATACTTTTATATTTCTATAGTATCTTGAATGTTCATATAGTTTATTAATATTTTTGTAAGTTCAGAAACAATATTTTGTCTCGTTTTATATGTTGCAAATGACTTTGTACGCTCATCTCTTGAGTCATCTACTCCTTGCAGTCAACTGTACAACTAGCCTGACTTCGAAAGACCATAAGTCCTTAGCCAAATAAAGATACATACAAGCAAACATAATCCATTGGCTACCGTTTAATATGCATGTACCTTGATAGAAATTTAGTAATGTAGTCTGTACTCATATGTGACATTTGTTTGTGCATCTGTGATCTTCGACTTGCCAAAAGCTTTGCTTCACGTTATGGAACAACCAACACTGTCATATGCACCAACCAATTGATTGCAGTGTGTAAGGAATGCGACTATTTGTATCGAGGACTGAATGGTTCCCATTGTACAAGGGAGTTTGACATTGGTCGAAACCCGGAAACGACTATACTACTATTGCTGATTCACAAAAAACAATTCAAAACAGTAAACGTTGTTGAAAGCACATTCAGTCGAACAAACGTGTATTGTAAACCCCCCCCCCCCTCCCTTTCTCTTGGCTCTACGCGCTTTACTATAAAGGTAAAAATTATCAATATGACACGAATTCCAATAGATATGGGGGGCCAACACACAATCGTTAGATTTTATTATATGTCGGTGGGCGGGTTCATACCCAGTGCAAAACTAAAAACAGAAATAGAATATGTTTTTTTTTTATTTATTTTAACTTTCAAAGAAGGAGATATTCGAAACGTATGTCGTATAATCTAAGAATTACTAACATATGTTGAGTAATTGTTTATAGATTATAACTTTATTGATTTTCAGCAAATAAACGCAAATACATAAGTCTACATGAAAACTTTCCCAACAATAAAATCCCTTTTACCAATCTATCAAACTTACGTGAATATTTATCCTTAAATTACTTCAATGATGTAGCAAGCATAAATAACTAATTAATAACTTATTTATTTCTTATAGATTATATACGTCTTAATTTAATATAATTAATGTTTAAACGAAAAAAAAAGAGTTTTGGACTTGTAAATAACCTAAAATAAGGCAAGAAAGCAAACAAACACTTTGAAGCAAAATCTTATGATTATTACTAATTTATTTTCGTAATTAATACAAAAAAATGGAAATTATTTCTAATTTTCTTTTAACAGCAATTATTATATTAAACACTTAAAAATATATAAAATCAATTAATTCACCAGTACCAGATTTATTTAAATCTTTACAAAACTATCACTGATCTTAGCCCGCACCTTTGTTAATCCCTTCGGGAACTATCTGATTCGTAACATAAAGGTGTTAGTACTTGGATTCCTACTATCACAATTAGAAAGGGTTAGAGGTAGGTTGGTGTCACGGAGCCGTGGGGCACGAGGATTCCTCGTAAAATCACCCAGATATTTTCACGGAGATATTTTACCCGTGACAACAAGACACTACGCTCCTTGCCTTCCTGAACTACTTGGGGAGGTATCGTTTCTCACGCGCAATGCGGTACGATACCTGAGTAATCACCTTACCTTAAGATTACACAGTCTTTTGGACACTTCACGAAGTAAGTGGACGCTTCTCCTTGACTTATTACAGCCAGCGTCTAAACACAACAGTCTGTGGGTGACGAGGAACTACCCACTCGTCTAGTACCCGTACACATCAATTCACGACCTAAGATCAGTGATGGTGGCACTTAGACGGGCTGGGTAGCGTTGGATCGGATGACTACTCTATGTCCTAGCATAGATCGAACAGGCTTTGCTGAGCTCGCTCCTTTCCTTTTATCCCCGCGAATCAGATAATTTGCCACCACACCGCTGTTATCTTCTTGCGCGCTTACGGAAATCCTATGTCTCATTGTATTTTCCGCGCAGTAATTATCCCAAATGAAAGGAGCATCCTTTTGCACTGCGATTTATATAGTGCGAAATTAATTTAAATTCAAATAACTTACTTGTACTCATTAATACAGTTTCGATGTGAAATTTCTTTTTATAACTTTCCATTTATATAAATATAGAGATATACGTCAAATTGATGTTGAATGTATCTTTATAAAATTTGTTGAACGGAAATTGGTTTAAATTATTCTAATATATTTATAATATAAAGAGTATGGAAGGATAAAAGTTTGGATCTTAAAGTATGAAAGAGTGCCCCCTTGCAGTATGTTCACCAATTGCCCAGTTTTTTAGCTGCTTCTCTTTGTACTCTACTTTTAGCGAGTTGTATTGGATTCTAATAATTGTGCAACTCACTTCATCGTATTTGACCTCTGACAGCGTAACCTCAAGCTGCAATCAACGACGGCGGCTATGATGACTCGTCCACTACGGATGTTACTTTTTACGATAGCACTTCTTATAAACAATGTATCGTTGATATCAAACAGCAGAGTAAAATAAATTCCATAGATCGTCAACATCAAATTTTTGAATTAGTTAAAATACAAGCCACGGTCAACCGTAATAAAATTTTGTTAAGTTTATCGTTGCTCTATTAAATCCAATAGGTGACTACGAGTGCAGAGTTACCTATGCAAATTCTGTGTTCAGCTGTTTAGCCATTGATGAGCATTAGCATCAAGTAAAGATAGCAGTATTTCTCCATGAATTTCTTTACCGTCATATCAACAACAAAGATAATAACGCACAGATTCGTTTTCTATGATGAATCTTGGTTCTACTCCTATTTTATGTTATAAAGGAGAACCTGAAAAACCATCACAGTGTTACAGTACTGATAATATGCTAATTATCGTTAAAAGTTGCACCTACTTGCCAAAATTTTTATTGTCTGTAATACTGTTAGTCGTATTTCCGTCAACACAGAGATCGGAGGGGATCCTGAAAGAAAATGGATCTGATGTTGTCGATTCTGAATCGATGTCACTTACATCTAAATTGAGATTGAAAACTCTATCAATACGAATGTCATACATATAATTTTTATAACATATCAAGCCACAATCACAATTGATGAATCAAACAAGATCGTTTACAAGGTTATTATGATAAATTTGACAGTTGAGAAGCAGTTCTATCTGGATTAACTACAATTTTTTTTTTTTTAATACTATAGTGTCATACGTCCTTTCTTTTGCGGCACTCGATACTTGGGAGAGATATGGAAAAGGGATAGCAGGGCGTAGGTGGAATTCCGTGCATTGCTTGAGTTCTAACCGCGTGTCTACGTATAAACACCAGGACTAACTCCTGCACACCTCCCGCTCACGTTGTCCGTGACGTAAGAGAAACAGTTAATCGAACTCCGAAGAAAAACAGCGGAAGCAAACCTCTAGACAAACGACGAGACTTGAACCAAGTCCCACCCTGCCCCTAAACTGCTTGACTTTGGTGATCGACAAAACTGCAACTCTACCACTACGCCACCGTATCGGTTTGATAAAATATTATATTAAAATTACTGTAGATTGTAATGTGATACTTTCCTTATCACTTTAAACTTACTAACACATTGCAATAACAGTCAAACTCCTTGTTTATCATCCACCATTTTTTCAAGTATCTAATATATAGAAAGCATTGGTCTGGAAGATTGTGTGCCGAAAGTAATGTACTTACGATATTTTTGAATTTAATGTTTAATTTTTGAATCGTTGCGACTGGCTCCTTGCTCAATAGGTTCTACAGTATTGTCGAACACATGTATATTGTTAAAAGTCCGGGCTTAATTAAGTAGTGGATAGTATGCACACTGCAATAAAGTATTAGGAAATATTATTTCTAGCACCAATGATTAATCGATAGCTATTGCCAATCGTTGCTCCACACTTTCCCACACATCCACACATGGTGCGCTGGTACGGATCTCGCGCAAGTGCGACAATCATTGCTCACTTTAAAACACTCATCAAATGGGTCTTTGTAGGTTTTTCATTACAACTAAGTAGCATATTAACTGGAAAAACTGAGGGTGGTTATTTATTATATATTTTTCACAACCACTTTAACTACTTTTCAGGAAAGATAACGTAAGGGGCAGACACAAAAAGATACTTCAAAAGTAAAGGAATGAAAAAAAATTCTTAAAACATGACTTAACAACTTGACAATGCCAAGCATCGAAAACGTCAAATGATTTGTGATACCTCTTTTTACCTTCTGAAAATGCTAGACGTCTACATCGAGCAGAAATTTTACAAGCGATGGAAAGAATTAACGTCGAATTCGTAATGCGTATGCATGCGGTGGAAATTTCCCGAGATACGCAAGCTGAATAATTTTATATGGATCATACTTTGTATCATAGAAATCCACAATATATGAAACATTACTGTTTATTTTACTGCTCTTGATCTCTTTTTTTTTTCATTAAATAGTATCACCCGACGAACCGTCATTTTTTAACGAATAATAAATATATACCTGATTATTTTAATGTCTTATCTCGTATATCATTTTCATCAAGACATCGATATTATTTCTTTTTCTTAATTCATTTTTTTATAAAGTTACATTGCTCTTAGTCTTAATCTATTTTAACGAATATGTACGAAACAATAATATTATCATAAATATATCATCTTTCAAGAATATTTGGTAGGAAGTAAAAAACATACAGAACTTGTTAAGCGCGGGTTCTTAGAAGGGAGATTAAAACCAACAACTTTTTGCTCAGCAGACATTTGTTCTGTTAAGGGAGCTATCAAGGAAGGTTGTACGTTGTTCATTGTTGTAAGACCTAATTAATATTTTGATTTATCACAATTTTTATTACGATTTGCGCTAGATGAGTTTAGTGTATTATCGCTAAGATTGAGAGGTCGTAACATTGGCTCTGCCATCCCTGCCAGCTCTAGCCATAAATTCTTAACAAAAATATTTATTTTGCTGAGGAAACATAAATTTGTATTGCCTTTGAATGAAAAATATGTATCAGGAGCTCAGATTTCATACTTTTTATTAAGCACCTTTTCTAATTAATTCTTTATATAAATCATTGATAATTTATAATTAAATTACGGATATAATTAATATACGGATTCATAATTAAATTAATCCGTAGAATAACCGAACGCATACTACGGAATATACTTATTTGCGTATTCGTACCTAATTTGTACAGATAGAAAGTAATGTAAAGAGTGATGATGTGGCGACTTTTACTATAAAAAACACATCGCCACAAAAAAAATTCTTCAAAGTTGATAAGTGGACTGTATGAGATATAAATCCAGAGGAGAAAGAGGACAGGGGCCAATGGATTAGCTTCAAAGAGAAAGCTTACGCTAAAGAAGTACACAAAACATAACTGATTTTTTTTAGTTTTTAAAACAAAAGATATATTAGAAAGAAAATAACAGAACTTTAATAAAAAATAAGCAACACAGTATATTACAAATATAAGCGTTGTTTGCTATACTAGATTAAAATTAGAAGATTAAGGGAAATAATATATGAGTCACGCGTAGTAGAAATATGACTTATTTCATGGAAGGAATTTGCTGTATGGGAAGTTGCCTTTACGAGCAAGCTTGGTGGACTGACAAGCAGCGTTACTAGCAGCCACCGCAGGGTCGCAAGAGCTAGCCCAGCATGACGCAACGATTATTAGTCATGCTGAACAGAGCACACGCGTTATTGGGCGAGTCCGCTGGTGCGCTAATAGATGATTGGCTACGTTCTACTGCGCAGCACCAATGCATTATGAATGCGCCAAAAACAAACTGTTAATGCAAAACTATAACTTTCCGTTTTGAATAAAATAAATTTGTCAGTCTGATGTTATAGATACGCTTGAGGTACATGTACGGATGTCCGTACGAATGGACATTATTGATGTGTAATTAATAATATAAAGGAGGTAAATTTATCGTGCAAAACTTGAAATAGATAGTACCTAAAGGATCATAAATCCATTAATAGAATTATTAAGTTAAAAGCAGAGAAAGTAAAAAGATGTTGAATAGAATTAATTTAAAATTGCGCATATTTAAAGTCATTTAGAAAGAGATAATGATTGATCACCAGATCCAGATTCTAACTCAGAGACCGCTCTCATAAGTATCAGTTTCTAAATGGCTCTTTTTAACACGCAGTTATTTACAGCAACCCTTACCACACAAACAAGTGACTTTGGGTCCTTAAAGACCTCAGCAACTCTTACTTAGCACCATTTTCAAGGAGGAGTCAGCTCATTTTTTATATGAACAACATCCCCAGATTAAATTTATCGATGAGGTGAAAACCATTCTGCACGAGTTTGAAAGGAATTAAGGTAGTCCGACCATCTCTTCTAAAATATTTGGAGAGACTGAGTGGTAGCTTCCATCTTTTCAAAGGTAAAATTTTTTCTGACTAATATCTGGTTCAGGAATCGAATATGAAGGTCCAAGGTTTAACCAATGTGCAGGATTTAACGGATCCAAATTGTTTGCATCAGTAGTTAAGGGCGAGAGTGGTCTTAAATTGATACATGACTTAATACGGTAAAGAAAATTGGAATACTCGACGAAAGTAAGAACCTGCTCACCAATTACACGCTTCAGATGGTGATTGGCTAATTTAGCAGCAGACTCCTATAAGCCACCAAAATAAGGGGCACTTGGTGGGTTGAAGTACCACTGAGTGCCTATGGAAATTAACGAGTTAGCAAACGGTACTAATGAGATAAATACTTGTCTTAATTCGCGATCAGCCCCGACAAAGTTTGTTTGGCGGTCACTGTATAACTCAGTGCAGTGACCACGCCCGCGCCGGGAAACAAAAGGGTCGGCTAAGGTCAAACCATCAATATGATTCAAATCAACCAATCTTTAAGCAATTAGGGGCCTGTACGAGGTTATTTGCGGAATCACCAATGCGTTCACATCACAAATAAAATTCAAGTCACAATGTGATTAAATAGTAAAATTGAAATAATACTTAGCCATATCAACTACTTGTTGGCCTACACCACATATAAAAGTATTGGACGGTTGCTTTTTAGGCACAAGAAATTAGACAAGGACTTTGAAATCATGTAACTTTTAGAGCCCTGGTCTATTAGTGCCCTTGCCTTAAGGCTAGTGCCCTTGGAATCACAGACATAAACTATGGCTGTTGCAAGCAGGACCTCAGGTGCCTTTATTACTAGGAGCATTGGCGATAATAATATTTACACGTGAACTTTCAGAGAGTGAACAACTTTGAGCAGTAGTCTTAAGGGATGGTTTACCAAAAGGTTAGATTGGGTCTGATTGAAGCTTTCTAAAGTTCTGGTTTTTATTTGCAGAACCAGGTCAATCTCTGTGTATAAGTGTATTGTATTTCTTATAAAAATTAAAACACGAGAATTTTAAATTGCACTGGTTTTTTAAATGCTGTCCAAAACAATTAACACAGAAATGTTCATCATTCAGAAATTGCCTTTTGCGTTCCAAGTTTAAGCTTTGAAACTCTTACAATCGTGCAACCGATGTTCTTGGTTACAACAAAAACACCATGATGTACTAGAGTCTACTTAAACTGTAGAATTTTGTTATACAGAAGGCGATTCTGAGGATTTTGATTTCTTGCTATTAGAGTTACTAACAGAAGCAAGCTTTCTAGTGGATGCTTTTAATATTATTTTTTTGAGCCGCAATAAACACTCGTAACTGTTGTAAAGTAGGCGGGTTCCCAGTACTTCCCAAATATCTCTGCAAATTTTTATTGGTGCAAAAGTGAAACTTACTTGACACTGGAGCAATGAAGACATTCTCGCATCCCTCTCTCCTTTCCAAGGCAGTAATGAAATCAAAGGGGTTCAATATTTCTTTAGAAATCCTTTTCATTTCAAACGCGAGCTTGATTTCATAGGTTGGCATCTTAAGATAGTATTAGTGTAAGTAGTCACTAAGCGGTACTGATTATCGCCAAAGAAGATGAGCTTTTCCCACGCTAAAGTATTGTTATCCTCTAAAAGAGGAATATGTTTGATGAGATCAGAGGCCTTACCTGTCACATGGCTACGAATGTGTTGATATTTGTTAATCGTGGGGAGATCCTCCTCACGATGCACTAATGCCCGGAAAGCATCCCGAAAGTTCTCCTAATTTGTAAAGCTTCCTGAGAACAAAGGCAAGTCAATGGTTGGCAATGAGGAAAAACTTCGAAAATTGTTCGGGAAAGTACCCGGACGCGAAAAAGTGGGTGAAGGATCAGCCGATTTAAGCGACAAAAAAAATCTTTAAAATCTTCAACCACTGAATAATATGGGTCTTCACCATTATCAAACACCTTATTCTTAAAATAGGCATGATCTTAATCTACGGATCAAAATTCAAGGATATAATCATTGATCCGCTGAAACTGTTGGAAATGATCCTTAACATGTTGAAAACGAGACATGCCTTGACCCTTGGTCATTTTTACGTTACCAAGCTTTTTGAAATTTCAAAAGGCATGCAATATTTTATTGAACATTAGTTGGGTCAAATACAAAGCTTTCATTGTAATTTATTAATGAACAAATTAGAAATAAGAGGACCATCTAGGAGACTATACAGATTGAAGACCAATTTGCGCTTATGTTTATTAACCTGAGAATGGGGTATTGTTCGAGTGGCAAAGAGTCATTTACTACCATATGTACTTATAAAGTTTAACGAGGTACTTTCTGAATGTGGATCTGATGGCGACAAACTTACAACAAACTAAAACTTAATGCTTGTTTTTTTATCATCAGCGAATTACAAATAACAGTTAATTTTATTAGATTTTGTTTTGACTTTAAATCAGAACGTAGTGAGATTTATTCTTAAAACCTGAGGCAGACAGTACTTAAACGATTCAGTTTATTTATAAGTATGTCAACATTTTAAAATAACATGCCTATGAACGTATCATAATATATATATATATATAATATATATATACATAGGCTAATCGTGCATGAACACTTGTGTTAAGTGAGGCAGGTACTCATAATGATATTGCTTATATACATATAATATTAAAACCTAAAGTCAACGAGTGCCCTGTAGAAAGTTAGCAGATAAGTAATGTTGAGACCCGCACCAGCAACAGCACACTAGATAAGCTGATGACCACCAAAAAAAGGTCCGCAGCATGCAGCAGCATGGAGGGCGAGCACGAGGTGGCCTGCAGTAAAGAGACGCGCAGCAAGCAGCAGTGATGGCGAAGATAGCCATCATAACTACTAGCAGCAGAAGCGATATCTAGACAGACGTGGCAAAAATAGTACCGTGGATACACAGCAACACTCGAAATGGCTTTTAGCGAGCCGAGCGCTGTGAGTTTGTTGTGAACGATCACAAAAGGCCGACGCGAAGGCCTGGCTTGGAGCAAGCCATGCGATATCAGTGTGTGTGTGAGAAGGTGAACGAACAACATGTCGACGCGTCAACTACGTCCATCATCGATGCACAAAGAAAAGGCGAAAGTCAAGATAGCTGTCTTCTAGTGCAAACACGTGGCCTCTAACTTATGGCTGTCCCTCTTCTCCGTCCCCCTAATCTGGCTCGAAGGACAATATTCAAAATTGATATTGAGTAGACTGTCTAAGATAAAAAGCCAGAGGCGAAATAGGACAAGGGCGTGTTGATCAGATTGAAAGAGAAGGCTCACGCTTTAAACATATAAAAAACATAATTGATTTTCTTCAGTTTTTAAAACAAAAGATATATTATAAAGAAAATAACACACTTTTAATGAGAAATTAGCAACACAGTAAATTACAAATATAAGCGTTGTTTGCTGTACTAGATTAAAGTTAGAAGATTAAGGGAAATAATATTTGAGTCGCACGTGGTACAAATATGACTAACTTCATGGAAGGCACTTGCTGTATGGGAAGTTACATTTACGAACAAGCTTGGCGGACTGACGGGCAGCGTTGATAGTGGCCAGCGCTGGGTCGCAAAAGCTAGCCAAGCATTACGCAATGATTGGTGATCACGCTGGACAGAGCACACACCTGACTGGGCAAGTCCGCTGGCACGCTGAAAGGTGATTGGTTGCGTTCTACTGCGCAGCACCAATGCATCATAAATGCGCCAAACACGAACCGTTCATAAAAAACTAGAACTGTTCTTTTTGAATAGAATAAATTTGTCAGTATATTGTTTTGCATACTCGGGTTTGAAATTTCTTTTGTGTGACCTAAATAATGATACTCTGCCATAAAAAAAAGATAAGCATCACGAAGCTAGACATAATTTTCAAACCTTTTCTCTAACTGTCTAAATATTGCTAAGGCAAAGTGATATGATTTTCTCCTTAATTCTTCTAGATCAAGCGAAATATCTTTAAACGATAAGTTTACGATGTACCGTCCATTACGGAGACGGAAGTAAGATTCTAGGAAGTGCTTTTCACATTCCAAGTCTTTCCTTCTGGATAAAGGCTTTGTCAGCAGTTCTTCAATCAACCTGAACTTATGTAGAAACTTACATAAGTCAGGTTCCCTTTCCAAGTGCATTGATAAAATTCTCTTTGGTTTTGAATCCACCAAACATGAGGTATTTCTTAAGCGTGAGCCTTATTTTTGAAGCTGATATACTCGTCTCTGTCCTCTTTCTCATCCGGGTTAATATCTCATACAGTCTATCCAACATCAATTTTGATCATTTGACACAAAAATTAACACGAAAATTTTTTCTGATCTGACCTCATTTTCGACCAACAATTGAACTAACACCTTCTTCTGACAAAATTTGAACTGTCCCCATTCTCGGACGAAAGTTCGAACTGACATCTTCTTTAGCCGAAATTCTAGTTAACTCTTTTCTCTATTTAACCGTCGATATCTTAATTGCTGTTTCTGTATTGTATATGATATTGGGAAAACTTTTTATCAGTTATATATATTGTTGGTAATTATAGGAAAAAAGTACAAATTTATTCTAATAGTAGCTAATTGTCTTTTATTTACAAGAGGTTTTTACCGCCCTAACCGACATATTTAAATATTAGAATATATTTTTTTTAATTTGTAGTAATTGGCTATAAACTCCAAATGAAATTATCAATAATTACTTCAGAGATCTTTTATTTTGAGAGAAAAATCCCGTCTCATCGGGCTGTACAGCGCGGGCGTCTTAAGGTCGCTATTATGCCGTTTTGCAGGGAGTAGTAGCGCGCACTATAAATACTAAATGTTCTGAAGAGCTTTAGTAGCTCTGTGAACAGGGTCGACTTGGACTGCGTACTCTGGTCTAAGGTAATAGTCAGCACAGTACCTTACAGACTGATCCACCTCGCGAAGAAAGCCTTGGTGACAGTGCCCACCTGCTGGTCGGGCAGAGGAATGACATCCAACACCTAGAAAACCTGTCTCTCACCATTGAACAGTACTAAAGATCTCGACAAGGTTAAAACTGAGTGAGATCAACGTTGTGGGCTCGAAGTGTCCTTTTAGTGGGTCAAAATCTCGAATTGTAGCATGGTTGTGCCAGTGTACAGTGTGCATGCTGACAAGGCTTACACAATTTTACTCAGCGGCTAACGTTTCTGAGCATACCCGGCGAAACAATTTTGGATGCAATGGAAAGCATTGTCACATTGACACTGGGGTGCAACAGCCCGTAAAGAACTTCGAAGATCATACGTCGAACAGTGGACAAAACTGGGTTTTTTAAATTAATAAAATAGCGGCTGCAGGAGTGGGACGATAAACAAAATTTTTTTTAAGCTTTAAGGCAAGAGATCACAGAATATCAGGAAACTGGTCCGAAAGAAAATAATTATAATGTAGGGAGTGAAAAGTACCCCTCAACGAACCCTTGACAACCGTTAATAGACTACACCATTGTGCAACAAACCAACAGATTATAATTTTTCGGTGAAAATTTGTATGCTTATGTATTTTACGACGCAAAACTAGATTCTGACACTGGAATTTTGAAATTTAAAATGGCAGATCTAATATGACGATCAAAATAACCAAAAATTTTCAAATAATTTTGAAAATACTACAGGAGTTTTTTAAAGTGCTTAATACTATATTTCACTCAAATAAGGAAATTTAAAATAGTGGATCTGTTATGGCGACCGAAAAACATTAAAGATTGCAAAAGTTTTTAAAAGCACTACTGTAGGGGTTTCTTGAGGTGCTTGATACGAATTTTCTGATATAAGAAGGAAATTTGAATTTTACGACCCAATTATGTAGAATGCCTACTTTAGAGTTCCAACCCTTTTATAATCATCTATCGTCTTCGACAACATTTGCATTTTTCCATCTACTAGAAATATTATTTACCACTCTTTTATCGCCTTCTAAAATGTAAGGGACTATGTTACAAAGACGTAGAAGTAGTGCTTATGCTGTATTATACCACTCTTCGACGTCTCAAGTTCCAAAAAGCTATTACAATAGCTAGCGGCTTAGCAAGGAACGAGCTTGACTTAGGGTGTGGTCCAATGGCGCATAAAATCCGCATTTAAAAAATAATTGGACTCGCGAGAGTAGGAGAAATGTGTACGGAACAAATCAAGTAAATTACAAACCGCCCAATTTATATTCAAGTAAATTCAAAGGCGATTTAAAGACTCAGCGAAAACTATTGAAAAGCGTATCGTAACTCAACGTTAACGTAAAGCCGCGGTCTGATAAAGAGTGCTGATAGGTGCTGCTAGACAAAATATTGCCATCTAGAAAGCTAGACAAAATATTGCCGTCTTGCAGGCCTATTATTGGAATAGAACGCTAGCACAGATCTATGTAAGAAAGACGTAGAAATAGCGTTTATGTCGTATTATGCCACAATACGTCGTCTGAAGCTACGTTAGGTTTTACAAGAGCTTGTAGCTTGGCACAAGACGAGCCTAACTTAGGGTGCGGTCAAGTGGCATGAAAAATCTTTATTCAGAACCCATTTAGACTCGTGGGAGTAGGAAAATAGTGTACAAAACAGATCACTTAAACTCATACATGCTTAAGCTATATTCAAGTTAATTTAAAGGCGATTTAAAGATTCAGCGTAAACTCTGGTATAGCTTAGAGTGACTCAACGTGAAGTATGGTCGCAGTCTGATGGAGAGTACTGGACAGGGCTGCAAGACAAAATATTGTCATCTAGAAAGCTAGACAAAATATTGCCGTCTTGCAGGCCTATTTTTGGAACATAACGCTAGCACAGCTCTATGTAAGAAAGACGTAGAAGTAGCGCTTATGACGTCTTATGCCACTCTACATCATCTGAAGCTTCGTTAAGCTATTATAATAGCTTGTGGCTTGGTACAGAACGAGCCTTACTTAGGGTGCGGTCCAATGGTGTGCAAAATTTTCATTTAGAACCTATTCAGACTTATGGGAGTGAGAGAATAGTGTACGGAACAGATCCAGTACACTAAGAATTGCTCAAGTAATATTTAAGTAAATTTGTAGGTGATTTAAAGATTAGGCGTGAACTCTGAAATAGCGTAGCGTAGATTAACGTAAAGTAAGTCCGTGATCTGATAATGAGTACGGAAAAGTGCTGCTAGACAAAATATTGCTGTTTTACATCCTTGTTTTCAATACATCTTAGAAAAAACTTCAGATATTTTCAATATCAGTTCCTTCTGCAGTCATTATTTGTCCGTAGCAGATCTAGTACGGAATCCGCAATGCGCAATATGGACTTTTCAGCTAACCAATGAGAAAAGTTCTGTCAGTTCTGTGATCGACGCTCTGATGGAGCATATAAAAGTCGCAAGATATATTGCCGTGATTGTGTTAATAACACGACTCTTGAATATATCACTGATAACCAAGAGTTTAGCAATGGAATCAAATCAGAAATGCATACATGTATCCTACCACGTAAAGGGTGGACTCAAATTAGGAATATGTACATGCATATTGTTGGGGACAGTCTTGCATTACATTTTTATGACAGATTCTAGTGACAACGGTGCAATACCTGGAGATCGTGCCCTAGAAAATGTCTGAACTTACACAATCCTGAAAGAAAAACGCACAATACCCTGCAGAAAATCCTGCAGCAAATTTTTCCCTTTCACCGGGATGGTTTAGGAAAGAAACGCCGTCTTCTGAGAGTAAATAGTGTTTTCAACTCATATCCTGATCTTAGAGGATCAAACTTTATAATTTTATCGAAGTAATAACGATCAATAAGCAACAGGTCAGCCGTTCTTAGAATTATTTTGACAATAAAATAAATTAAAAATATAATGTAAGCATTTATTCATTACCCGTGATACTTGTAACTATAAAAAAACTTAAATTGCGAAATATTAATGATAGAAATATAATAAACAATAAATGATTCAACGAATCTTATAATGGATAATAAAATTGAACATTTAGATAAAAGTATATTTAATCATACAAATCTCTTGCAAAGTATTTAGACACTAAGGAAAAAGACATCTTGATTAATGATTGTGAAAAAAATTAAAAGAGTTGTAGAAAAAAGAGAATACTTTCTACCATTTTATATGCATGTAAAAAAAATGTTTGCTGTAACCTTCCTGCATTAAGTCTAGGACTTCAAATTTTACTGTACGGTTTATAAGAGATTCTATAAAAATAATATTGAAGCAACGTCAAATTCTCTGGTTCTACAAAAATTTTGATCCGTCACAAGTGCTCCATCCAACGTCCCCTAAAGGGAATAATAAGGGAAAAACCATAGGACCTACATGTTGTGATAGTTTGTTTAAATATGTATGAATTAGTGTGTTATCTGGTAGATCATTGGGAAGTACAAATAAGTCATAATCTCTAATATTTTCCAAATTTGAAATAATCATAGCTCCATACTCTGCTGCAATAGGTTGGTTACAACGACGATCTTTTCTTTTTTTTCGTACAAACTAAATGATGTAGGTTGAAAAACTATCTATGTTAGCAATTTGATGTAGATGTTTGTAACTCTTTATATGAGGATTTTGATTCATTATTTCTGTTATAATTTTATTATGATTCTTAATTAGCATAGGGTTGGATTTCAAACATTTTTCTACAGCCATGAAATCATCATATGCATACAATTGACTGTAAGATTGATGATCAGAATTATTCATCAATGATTTAGGTGTATTGTGACATACTGGGCCTTGAATTTTCGAATTGTAAATAGCTTTCTTCTGTTTATTTATAACATTGATACTGAAAGATGCAAAAGAATAAACATTATTGTAGTATCTAATAAGATATATACAGTCAGTATCATTGAATAAGAGTTTTTGTAATTCATTAGCAAACTGACTCGGAGCAGGTAAAATTATTTTTCAACTTTTGCAATAGATTTGTTCACGCTAACATCATCCGAGTCAGAGAGGCTCAGAGACATATACATAGGTATACTGTGGTTAAATTTTGTTTAGCAAAGTATATCTATGTGTATGTCTCTGACTGTCTCCGAGAATGATCGTAAACAAACCTAATAACTAAACTGTTTTCTTTCTTCTTTCTAAAATTTTATTGAACAAAACTCACATTCATTATCCATCTCACAAAAACAGCTAACTTTTATAAATTTTTGTATTTCTTTTTTTTTTTAACCTAGAAGTACTTAATTTTGTTTTTTTAAATTGTTATTTTTTAAGTTCTTTGTATTGTTATTTGAACTAGAAATCTTCATTTTTTTTAGGAAGTGGAATCGACAGTATTATAAGATTTTTTTGTCATTATTTTTTAAATTATGTCATTGATTGCGACATTAATACATTATCATAATTCGTAATATGTACTGTCATTATTACCAGAAAAAAAACCCGAAATTCAAAGAACTTAAATTATCACCGATACTGTGCATGAAATCTAATTTTTTGAATGCAACTATAACATTAATGTCAAAAAAACCCAAGAAACTTTTAATCTCAACTTCTGTTCCCAAAATTCCGTCTCTTTCCATGAACAAATAATGATCGAAAGAATTTCTCAGATTTTAGTGGTAGTTGCTCCCTGATATCTTTATAGGCCTTTCATTCGGAGATTACACTATTTACAATTTTTAGCATTACTTTCATGTGATGTTTATCATTATTGTATAAAAAAAAATTATCATCTGAATAAATAATTTACATCTCCTAATGCTTTGTACAAAACAGTATTTATTATACTTTTAGGATTTAAATCTTATTTTATTTTTCTCATATCATGATCATCCTTCTACTTCATTTTCATTAAATAGTGTAAAAAATCTTTTAAACACACTCCGAACTACTTCTTGGTGGATAAACTCATAAAAATAAATATCTTCAAACAAATTATCTTATGAATCTTTATATCAGTTTTGACAAGTGCATGACGTCATAGGTGGTCTGCGTGCATGCGGGCACGTGCGTGACTGAGACGTGAGACTGTCGTATGTGGGTACTGGGTACATG
>JAPYYV010000071.1:0-47900 GCA_030522625.1 Copidosoma aretas | reverse complement strand
CATTTGTGAACAATTATCTGTAATCTATTGTTGGGGGGTTGGCGCGCGTAGCGCGCAGGGGGCGAAGCCCCACTAGTATATATATATAGTGATAAGGACGGAATTATTTCGGACCCCCCTCGCCCTCCTCATTCTACCTTAATTCACGGGTGAATTCGTTATAGTTTTACGTGATTTGCATGATTTTTATCTGTTTGTAGCCTCCCTAACCCCCCTTTTTACCCCTTCACTTCGCTCCCCTCCAAAATTCGATCGTTTCCTCCGCGATTTTGAGTGAAAAATTATTTTTTTAATATGTAAGTGACCTCTCTTCGCCCCCTCACCCCCTTCTCATCGCCCTATCACCCTTCCATCCCGCCCTTTGAGAACTTATAAATTCTTGAGGTTTCCACCAGCCTTCCTTAAAAAACTTAGAAAATTTTCAGGATTTCACCAGCCCCCTTCAGAAAATTAGAAAATTTTCAGGTTTTGACCAGTCCCCCTTAAAATCTTATACATTATTCACAATAAACTAAAATCCCTTATCTTAAACATAAAAATTTATCATTCATCATTATGTAGTCAAGTAGTTGAATAATTTTATCTTGATAAATCTTTAAATAATTATCATACAATTAAAAACAATGTATAGGTTCAAAAATTTAAGCAATTATTATTTAAAAGATTTTTTCACTCCACCTTGTGGAAATCTTTCAGGAGCGCTTTTTTAATAGTGGTTTATGCATTTGTCGTGGTAGCATAAGCAATATACTAGCTTAAAGTAACTTTAGTTATTGTTTGACAAATATTACTTTATATCTTTTTTATACCACTTAAATGATAGCAAGATTAGTAGGCCCACTCCTCTTTTTGATCCTGATTTAAAAAGAAAAAAATTTTAAATGAATTTTATTATAAAGAATAATAATTAATTATGAATCAAAAGAGCTTCTCGAATGTTATTTAACACTTTTATGGGAAAATTAATATCAATATCATCATCAGATTTATCAACTTCTTTGTATGTTGCTTTGTCAATACCGTCATACGTTACTTTGCTTCCTTCTATATGATTTAAAATTTTGTTATTCAAAAAAATTGAGTATTCATTATGAGTAGTTAATATTGCACTATTCAAATTTAAATTTTTTTCTAAGTACTTTCGAGCAAATGTCTGTTGTTATCCAATTGTCTGGAATGATAAATTTTTTGACTATTCCGTTTTCAATATTTAACAACATATTAGAAAAATTTTTATCAGTTGATCGATTATTCGTATTTAAATAAAAAATTTTGATTGATCTCCATAAATATTATGATTTTATTGTTTCTTTGATTATTATGCTTCTATTACTATTTTTTAAAACTGGTAATATTTGACGAAAATCTCCTCCTTATACTAATAATTTTCCTCCAAAAGATTTGTCATTGTTCCATAAATCTCTCAAAGTTTCGTCAACAATTACTGATGCCTTCTTCGGTATCATTGACGCTTCGTCCCATATAATTATATCAACTTCTCTTAATTTTTTTCTATCCAATTCAAATTCTAGATATGAACTTTCAATATTATTTAATTCCAACGGTAGTTTGAAAGCTCTATGACTTGTCATACCTTTTGGAATCAGAGTTGACGCAACATCTGTCCACGCCATAGATATGTTTTTTCGTTTTTTTGAAATGAAATAATAAATTATAGTTTTGTACAAAAGTGTTTTTCCACATTCTCCTGGACCATCAATAAATGTATTTTTACTACTTCTATTACATATACATCAAAAAATATGGTTTTGTGCTTCGTTTTACTTAGGGTTTAAGTCATTAAACATTTTTTGACTGTATTTAATTTCTTCACAATTTTTTTCCACATCGGAAATAAAATTTTCTGAATTGGTAGATCTATGTTTTGACAAGACTTATTTTCTGATTCGAAAACAATGTTTATATTTAAAAGATCTTGATCTTTTTTGTTTTCAACAAAATCTTCAGTAAATTACACTTTATATTTTCTCTATATATCATCACCTTAAATAATTTCTGCAAGTAAAAACCATGCAAAAAATTTTCTTAATTGATTCAGTAGCATAATAACACTTGCTTCTTCAAAAATGTTTAAAATTTAAAAATCATGTTCAATAAGACCCATACTTATTGCTGTTTCTTTCAAACAGCTGTATAATTTTTCTTTGTATGTTTATAAATCTTCAAATGAAGTACAACGTTTTTTTTATTTAACATTAATTAAAAAAAAATGATTCTTTGTATTTTGTTGAAATAATATTTAATTTACCGATTGCATTATGTTTCCTAGAACGTCGTCGTTGTTCCCATTGTTTCTTTGCTTTATTAAAAATATAATATTTCAGAATGTTTACATACTTTAAGTTTTTAGCAAAATCATCTATTTTATTTAATTCAAATCATTCTATCTGTTCTGTTTTATAATTATCTACAGATTTAGAAAATTTTTTTTCTTTTAATACTATTTTTTGTTTATTTTCAAGAGAAATGGGCAAATCAACTACTCTATGGCTTCTACTGCAAATATGATATTATTATAAGTGCGATGCTGCTTCCATTGGAACTAAATAACGTGCATCAATATACTGTTTAATTTCATCGTAATTTTCATTGTAAGCGTTTGATTCTTTTTGTATTTTACAAAAGGCTCTATCGTTTCTATTATGAATATAATTATATATGTATTTTATACTATTTATTCATGCACACTACTTAGTATTTACATGACAATTTTATTTCATCAATAAAAATTTATTGTACGGTACAACCATTGAATTATCAACTAAAATTTGTCCATTACTATTCTTTATTCTATATACATTTTGATCCAAAATCTTATTTCTTTTTCTATATTCAGGATAACCATTTTTTTTATAGATGTACTATCCCTAAAGTTGTTTGGAAAATTCTTCATACAAATTTTCTCATTTTTATTTAACCATGGACTATAAATATTACGCGGACCATGCAACATGTGTTTATTAACTAATTTCTTCAGCTTTTCATCATTTGCGGGAATCTCTGCAGGTATAATGTTATTAATATCATAAGGTGTTTTAATTTTGTTATCAGGATGCAGCGTGGCCAGTATATGAGCGTGTGGTAAACTTATTTTATGAAATTAAATGGTGTAAACACATGATATTATTTTATTGAATAAATTATTTTTTGTTATATCATCCAAAATAAATTGTAACATTGTATAAAACAATTTTACTGTTATATTTGGTATGTCATTTGAAAAAGGGTTTTTAGGAAAGTATTTCAATACATTTTTCATTTCTTTCCATTTGGGATTGCATGTAACAGTTATAAATAAATCTGGTCTACCACATTTTCTCATAATTGCCATAGCATCTTGATAATGCTGTTGCATGTATCGTGGTCCGCCGATATACGTCGAAGGTAAAATAAAAAGGTTTTTAATTTGGTTTTTTTTTTCCAAAGTTTTGTGTGATATTTGATGCACTATTGATAATATCATCTAATAAACCTTGATTGCATTCGATACGCAAATTTTTTTGATTATTTCTTAAAAAAATTCATCCCATTATTTTCAATCATAATATGAACATGTAAAAAAAATTGGTGTGGTCATCTTCCTTATTTTTATCAGGGATCGAATCTTACATTTTTTTGTCTGTAAGACAGCCTATACTTATAGTATTCTAAAATTTAAATTGTTTTATTCTTTTAATCAGCATTTTTTAAATAATTTGTACTCCCACCAAAATCATCTAAAGGAAATAGGATAGGAAAAACCCATGAATCTACATATTTAGATAATTTGTTTAAATAAGTATTAGTTGGTACATTTTCAGGAAGATTTTTGAGATAAACAGAAATCAAAATCATCGACCATTTCGTTTTTAAAAACTATTACAGCACGACACTCTGCTATCATAGGTTTATTATATCTACTATTATTTTCGCCGTTTTTTTTGCAGAAAAATACATTTTATATTCTGGTGAGGTTTGAGATTTTGTAATGTTATACAGATATTTATATTTTTTTGAAATTAGATTTTTATTAGGAATTGTTGTTAAAATTTGTAGGGGTACTTTAACCAAATTGATACTTATTTTTCATCTTTTCTCAATAGCATGGACATCGTCATAAATTGATAATTGACTGTTAGAAGGCTTATTACTTGTACTATTTAAACTATTAGGGGTTGTATGACAAACTTAACCTTCCAATTTTAAATTATAAACAGCTTTTTTTTTCTCATGTAATATATCAGAATTAAAAGTTGCAAATGAAAATATATAATTATAATATCTTATTAATTGTCTAAAATTATTATCACATAATAATACATTTCTTAAATTTTTGTCATATTCACTTAATGGAGGTAGAATAATTTCTCCTTTGCGGAAACATAATTTTTTTCTTTCTTCATTCTAAAAAACTGCACCACAAAAGTTACATTTGAAATCCATTACTTCAAAGTAGTTCGGCTCGCATGAACTACTTTTGATCAAATTTATTTCACATTTTTGTCTTTTTTCTAATATAACATCATCAAAACAACCAATTTTTTTCGTTTCATACATTTTTCGTTAGTTTTTTTCAACTTTTTTTTTATTTTTGAATCTGCAAATTCTTTCTTTGAAATATTTTTTTTTTAATTGTCCTCACTAAAATGTGTTTGATTACAAGAATTTTTTTTTTCTCTAACTTCTTTTTTCCTTATAAGCACATTGTAGTCTACTATATTAAAATAATAAAAAATTTTAACATCAGAACAAAATAATATCAGATTTGCTTTATTTAACGAATTGCCAAAAATTTGACTTACATTTTCATGTAAAATTTTTATATAAATATTATATACTTCAACAAAACTTCTAATTCCAATCTCGTAACCATAATTATGATTTTTACACATGTATTTAAAATAATTCAAACTATAACGAATAAATTAATAACAATTAAGATTAAAAATGTAATTTTTGTATTTACTTCATTTACTAACAACGTTTCTAACAATTTCAAACCTTATTTTAAAGTGATTATTCTCATTACCGTATAAAAAAACTGAAAAACATCCAAACAACTAATTTTTGTCTTGTACTACCTTTACTTCCAAATCAACCATAGATTTATTAATTTTAACTTTTTCAACATTTGTATCTCTATTTTTCAATTCTATTGTTTTGTTTAATTTTTTTTTTTTTAATTCTCTTTTTATTATTATTTGATTGATACAATTCTTGACGTTCAACAATTGATTTCGTTTTTTTGGTTCTTTCTTACTATGATGTTTTTTGTAATCAATAACATCGTAATGACCTGAATCAATGTTACCAGTGAACAATAATATTGAATTTTTAGTGTCAATGGATAACCGAAAGTATGTTTTAAATTTTAAAAAACAACTTTAACATAAACATTACAAATATCTACAATACTTCGTATTTCTACTTCAGTTCCATAAATACTGTTTTTTGACGTGTTATTATAATAATCCAAGCGGTTATTAATTATTTGATAATAATAATTTCCTATAATAACATTACCAAAATTGTTCTATTTACTAATTACATTTTGAACTATTTCGAAACCAATTTTCATGTGTTCACTTTCCGTACCATATAAAAAAATCGAAAAACATCTAGATAAACAATCTCCATCTCCAATTATATTAATTTAAGGAGTAATTAGGACGGACTTTTATTCATCTCTGAAACTATTTCAATAAAGTAAACCAAATTATATTACAGAATTTATAGTATTATTAGATATTTGAAAAGAAGAAATTCAGAAATATATACGATAATGTTAAATTACATTAAACATTTGTAAACGATTGTCGATAATCTACTGTTGGAGGGCTAGCACGCGTAGAGCGCAGGGGGGCGGAGCCCCACTGGTATATATATATATATATATATATATATACATATATATATATATATAGGGAATTCTTTTTAAACGTTATACTCCTGCTGTCCAAAAATTAAAGCTGCAGAAAATTTTTTTTTGATAGTGATTTCGTAGCTTTAGGCCTGTAGTATTTTATGGTGAGTTGCTCTTTTTAAAAAAAAAATGGCGACTGTATATATTAGTCTAAACGCTGTAAGGTCGTCAAAAAATTTTCTAATATACTATTATTTTACCGTAGATTCATATAAACGGCAAAAATAAATACGTAGATCTATAGGTTTTTTGGTTGTCCATCTGCAGTCTGGTGTTTGTTTTCATTATCAGGTTATATTTTATTCCTAACCTCAAAATATACCTGTAAAAATTTTTTTTTTATTGAAATTTCCAAGTACCCACTAAGAGAAGTAAAATAATATTTTTTGCTCAAGTATCCTGTTGGCAAGCTTGAATTTATCACAGATTCTAATCTCTGAAATGACATGTTCTCTCTAACTTCTAAAAACCGACATAAACGTATTTTTTACAAGCTTCTAAATAACTGTTTCCTGCCTGTCTGTTAGTCTGTCCAGGACAAAACTTACTATCGACTATCCAATCAGGCTAAAATTATTCACACACGTTTGGTTCTTGAGAATTTACAATACAGTATGCTTTATCTCATGGTAGATCCAATATGGCTGCCGCCACAAGATGGCGGATTGTCCATTTCTTTACAACCTCATCGATATGGGTATCAAATGATAGGTACAATAGCATGATGAGTACAATACAGTGAGCTTTGTAGCGTCATGAAAACTTTAATATGGCAGCCGACACGAAATGGCGACTAACCATGTCCCTTACAACCCCCTCCATATTGGTATTAAATAAGAGGGTATACCGAGTATAATATAATTAGTTTTTTAAGGTTATGAAGAATTAAAAACGGTGGCTACATCAAGATGTCGGATCACATACTCTTTACAAACTCATCGATGTAGGTATCCAATAAAAGGATATAGGTAGAATACAGTGAGTTACGTAACGTCTTAAAAAATCTAATATTAAGGTCAAAACAAAATAACAGATTACATTCCTCCCGACTCTCGTCTGTGAAAAATATATAAAAGTGATGTACGAAAATTCTACCCAAAGTCAATTTCTTTAAGCGAAATTATACTGAAATTAACGTTGTATTCCAAGGGGAAACTCCAAGCGAGAATCAACTGGGAGTTCTGAATGGGCAATTTCTACTACCTGTAATCCTACGTGGACAACGAACAAGAAATATACACTTAAATAATTTCTCTACGTAAAATTTTACGGTCTACGTTTATTCTTCGTTTATTTCCATGTTGGATTTTTATGCGGAATTAATTAGGGCTCTTGGTATGATGAGTTCTATCACGGTGTATTCCGTGTAGTGAATTAAGATAAAGTTTGCTTTGTGTAAATTTTTCATCGTGGAATAGAATGTCTTCGAGGAATTTGCATGGAGTTCTACATAGAAATTTAAATGTATAGAACGTAAAATAGATATTATATTGTTTTATAAGTCATTATAAATGATTTTATGTTTTCAAGGAGATTAGCAACTTTTAATTGATAAAAAAATTTTAATTTTATTTTATTTTCATTTGTTTATTCTTCTATAAGCTTTTTGAAACAATAAAATTTTATCTAATTAAACATTCTATAAGAGAACTCTTATTTTATAAATATACTATTATGTTCTACTTCGCAATCCCCTTGATTTAACACCTTAGTAAGGGGAGTTAGGACAAACAAGGTAATCTGTTAGTCAGTGCCCACCACCACATTTTATTTTAAATGACGTTACATAGCTTATCTTCTCCCCCTAGTGAGAACCTTATATTTGATACCAATGTCGGGTGGTTGTACAGAATAATGTAATCTGCCGTTTTGTGTTGACCTCATATTAGATTTTTTAAGACTTTACATACCTCACTGCATTCTACCTATATCCTTTTATTTGATACTTATATCAATGGGTTTGTAAAGACTATGTGATCCGACATCTTGATGTGGCCACCATTTTGAATTTTTCATAACGTTAAAAAACTAATTATATTTTACTCGTTATACCCTCTTAATCAATACCAATATCGAGGGGGTTGTAAAGGACATGGTTAGTCGCCATTTTGTGTCGGCTTCCATATTGAATTTTTCATGACGCTACAAAGCTTACAGTATTGTACTCATCATGCCCTATCATTTGATACCCATATTGATGAGTTTGTAAAGAAATAGACAATCCGCCATTTTGTGGCGGCAGCCATATTGGATCCACCATGAGATAGAGTATACTGTATTGTATATTCTTAAGTACCAAAGGTGTGTAAATAATTTTAGCCTGATTGTATAGTCGATAGCAAGTTTTTTACCGGACAGACTAACAGACAGGCAGGAAACATAGTTATTTAGAAGCTTGTAAAAAATACGTTTATGTCGGTTTTTAGAGGTTGAAAAGAACTTATTACCTTATGGATTAGAATCTGTAATAAATTAATGTTTGCCAACAGGAAACTTAAGCAATAAATATTATTTTACTTGTCTTTATGGCTACTTGGGAAGTTCAATAAAAAAAAAAATTTGTATAGTTATATTTTGAGGTTAGTAAGAAAATACGACCTGATAATGAAAACAATCACCAAGCTGCAAATGGACAACCAAAAAACCTATAGATCAACGTATTGATCTTGCCGTTAATATGATTCTAAGGTAAAATATTAGTATATTAGCAAATTTTTTGGCGACCTTACAGCATTTAGACTAATATATACAGTCGCCTTTTTTTTAAAAACGAATAACTCTTTATTAAAAACTACAGGCTTTAAGCTACAAAATGGCTGTCTAAAAAAAATTTTCTGCAGCTTTAACTTTTGGACAGCAGGGGGGTAACGTTTAAAAAGAATTCCCCATATATATATATATATAATTCTGTATTTTGCGAACAGATATATACACTTAATTGGAGTTGATAAATACTACAAAGGGATGAATACTGTAAGGATTAATTCAGCTTGAATTATTTCTCGTTTTTTTTATTTTCAAAAATTTATTTTCAATTATAAAAGTAATCTTTTTAAAGTGTGCAATCGTAAACAGCAATAGATATATATATTTTGATTATTATTTATTATAAATATACAAACATATGTATACATATCTTACTACATTGTATAGTTGTATGAACAAAAGTTAGACCCAGCCGCTCCGCCTCCCCCCCGCATCTCTAAGCACTCCCTTGGCCTGCCACAGCTCCCTTTTAAATCACGAAAGTGTAAGTTAATTTTTACAAGATTTTTAACCCCATTTTTTTTAGATATTTTCCTCCTGCTCCCCTCCACTCCCCCTCAGCGTCCCTCCGGCTCCCTATAGCTCCTCCATAACCTCTATTCGACTCCTCCTCAGCTCCCCCGCCATCAACTTATAACCTATTCTACAATACTCACACACAAAACATAATCATAGGTTAATGCATATTATTTAATAGTTTAGTTTCATTTTAATCTCTTACTTCTATATGTTTTACGATTAACATTATATTAACAAATTTACGATACAATACTATAGGGGTAGAAAAAAGTAGCTCCTACTACGAAGACATTGATTCTATAATATATATATATATATATATATTCCTATATCATCTAGTTAATTCGTGTGCGTCGTAAGTAATAGCGCCCCTTATGCCTCCCTACACGTTTTTTCACATGCTTAAAAGTGAAGTAAAAATAATTTGAAAATATGCTAATTTTCAATGATTTTCTATAGTACGTCTGACCAACCACGCCCCCGCTCTCTTATCCACATCCCCTGCCTTTTTTCAGTTTGCCCCCGTACAGTCTCCCAACTGCCATCCCTTTATTTTGATCGTAGCCCCCACACTATATTACACGCCGCTACATGCCCCCGCCTTCTTTTCGTTAGGTTATCCCTTACTTACCTAACAATCCGCAGGGACTTAGAATTTATTTGAGTCTAATATATTCCCCTACCCTTCCTACTGCCATCACGCATTTTAACCATAGCCGAAGATAGCCGATGTCACCCTAAAGACACATTCTCACCGAAGTCTCCTGAAAGCAGACGATTTATTCCGATTACAGACGAATCTTTTCACCCAACCCAAAACATCGTCAAACAATGCCCAAAACAACAGATTGCAGGTTAAGCCGCTCCTTTTGCATCCCTTGGGATTTTCTGTTTTTTCTGCCCGTCTCATCTGGCTTATAGATAGAGGCACAACAATAAATTGTAAGAAATAATAATACATCTGATGAAACAGATAACGGAACACCTACACGCTCGAGCTTAATACAAAATACAAAATATAACTTATACACCTACAACCAAATAACCAAATGGACTCGCCCGCGTACACAGTTTATTAACAGATCATTTATCCACTTAAAGTGTAATCAAAGCAGTATATTGGGTTTCGGGATAGAATACATGGAATAATACCCTATATTATACCATATTGCTGGAATTGGGCAGAGCAACCGATTCATGCACATGATGCACAAAAAGAACAAGGTGTGTGTCACTGCATGGATATAGTTTGCTTGACTACAGCGCAATCATGGCTTGCACACAAGTCTTATTTAGCTAATAGACAAGAACAACTGATTGCAGCTAAAGCCGCTTCTTCACAGCCCCTCGGGATTTTCTGTTTTGCCCGCACGTCCTATTTAGCTAATATATAGAGAAACATCAATTAAATATGTCCAGTAAGAATACAACTGATAAAACAGATAACGAGAGACCCACAGGCACGGGCTTAATACGAAATAAAAATAAAATATAACTATAATACCTATAACCAAAGATCTAAATTGACTCGCGCGCTAACACTGTCCATTATTAGATCATTTATTTACTTAAAGTGTAGGAAGAAAAGTATATTGCATTTTGGAATAAAGTTCATGAAATAATACTCTATATCGTACACTAATAACACCCTATTATAGGAATTGCGCAGAGCAACTGATTTATGCCCAGGATGCACAAAAACCAAGATTGTGCAAACCTTGGTTGCCCTGTAGTCCAGCAAACTTATCTTAGCAGTGATCGATAAGATCTTGCAATCAGAAACCATGTTTTTTTCATATGATGTGTATGTTTAGCAATATATTTTTGTGTATTATACTTACTTTATAGGTGTATTATACTTTTGATCATGATGTAAATAGACAAGGTTTGCTGAATAGAAAATGCTTTTCGCACGGGAAAAAACAAATTAAATTTAAGAGATGAAAAAAAAAAAAAAAAAAAAAAAAAACTACGTTTTTCAAGACCATCTTCTACTACATCAAAAATAACCAACATTGTTGTACTAAGGCAGGAAATAAAAACCTGACCGTCAGCGACACAGCTGTTAAAACATGAATTTACTGTAAATTCGTACATTTTAGCTTAAAACGTGAATAAAATAAAATGAAATTAAAGCACACATAAAGAAATAAAAAGATAAGCTCTCCTGTTGAAACTGTTTGTAGATAAATAATTTATTTAATAATTCAGAATGTATGCAAGTAGTCTATTCGGTTTCGGGATAGCATACATAAATTTATCACACGTTATTACAGGAATCAAAAATATTAGCTGACTCACGGACATGGTGTAAAGAAAACCAGCCACGTGCAGACCATTATTACGTTGTAGACTAGCAAGATATAACTAAAATGTAATTGGCTAAGCATTTCCTATCGAGAACAATGTTGTTTTCATACAAAACTTGATAAGCTCTATCCTTTCGTGTATTATAATTTCGATCATGATATCAATACACAACGTAAGCTGGATATGACATGCTTTAAACAATGAACTAAACCCATAAGAGTTTAGGGCAAGTAAGTTTTCCTTTTTTTCTAACAAAAAAAATGGCTTTCAATACAATGCTTTACTACTACGTCTAAAAATAACTAACTTAGTGTTACTACGGTGGAAAACAAGAAACGTCACTGACAGTAATACCAAAGATATAACAGATACTCGATAGAAAATACGTACCCTTAAGCTTAATACTTAATTGAAATAAATCGAAATTCACGCACTATAAGCAGTATTACCAAATTAACTTACATGTTCATTAATAAATAATTTATCCACAAATTCGAAATAATTTTAAAGAAAAGCATAAATATAAATCTCTAGCTTCTTTAACCAAATAACTCAATATTCTTCAACCTAATATCCGAAGGGAATAAAATAATTAAAGCGACGAATATTTATTGTTTCTATTTATTAGGTTATTGAAAGCGTGGGGATAATATAGTTATTACATAATTTATTACAGATTCTTGTATTTTTAGTCAGACGAGAAAAAAATGGCATTTATGTAGGGAACATTTTGGAAAAAAACTTTAGCACCCACGTATCAAGTTATCCTCTTTCAGCAAACAACATATGTAGATATGACTGATTATGCCGAAATTTGTTCGGTAATGATCCCAGCTCAAATTTTAAAATTATAAGACGCAATGAAAATCAAATAATTTATCCATAAAACCTCATATTTATAAACCAATGATAGAAAATAATATATCTGTAAAACTGTTTAAAAAAAATTTAAACAAAAGTGTAAAAATTTAGAACATAACTATTCATTAATTTAAAAACTAATAAATCTATAAACTAAAAGAAATGATAATTATTATATAGAAAAGCTGCCACTGAAATCTATTTTTATAGTTTTGAAAGTCTTATGAAATGAATTATTTGATATTGTATTAATGTAAGTCAACAAATATTTAAACAAATTTATAAATAAATAGTGATTTATTATTTAATTAAGAGTGAGTTACAAACTAAAATGTCAAAGGTAGTGATGGATAGCTTTCTAACAGAGGTAGCTTGTAGATAAGTTAACACGGTACAAAGCTCGTATGCATGAGATCGCAAGTTTGAATCAGGTGGATAATGGTTTTTTTTTTAAATTGAAAATTTACTTACGATACACATTCCTGAAGGGGGGGAAATCTCATATAGTCCCAAAGTTATCATGAAAAATCTGGGGGTTGGTGCGCAGAATGCGCAGGGGGGTGAAGCTCTACTAGTATGTATGTGTGTGTATATATATACATATACTAGTACGGTCCGCGTGCCAACCCCCATATTAAAGTATATTTATTATTGTGTACGAGTATCTAATACAAGAATTTATTCTTTGTGACATACATGCGTACTTACATGCACAAACAAAATGAACACAAAAATTTGCTTGGAAATCGAGCAAATATAGTTATAACCTGGAAAAAGTTCACCTATTTATAAAAGTATAATTACTAATTTAATCCCAGTTAATGACCCTAATCGGTATTTAAGCTCATTATTTATATGTTTCTATGTATATATGTATACCTTGTAACATAATATATTTTCATCAAGTAAATGCTAAATAAATTGACTAAATATAGTCGATGTATGTAATAAGTTTACAGACACAGCAAAAGATTATTACTTATTAAATACTAATGAATGTCTCGAATCAGTTTTTTAGTTTAAGCTTATTACACATTTATATGTATATAATATTTGTAAAAATATTATTATTACAGAATTAATTTAGCACTTTTTTGGTAATTTTTAAAAATTTTAAATCAATCGTGAATATAACTTTATAACATGATAAAATTTCAAAATTATTATCTAATACTAGCAATGGAAAAATATTTATTTTTTAAATTCATGTACAGATTTTAACATCCCTTTCTCGTTTGATAAATACTAAAAGCTAATTTTCTGTTAAATGAATACTTATTTATAATAGTATCTAAGAAAAAATTGATTTAATAAAGTTTTAAATCAATCATCTTCATATATTTATATAGGAACATGTGAGAAATACTTTTTACATTAACATAATATTTTGATTTAATATGCATAACATCCTATTCTATGTTCAAGCTTTGTCCTGCATTCCCTAAGTTACATATGTTTTCGAGATATCTTATATACTTGCATAAATAATCTGCAGTTTTCCTTGTAATACGTTAATAGCTCCTTTTTTACATCTTTCATTATCTTTTAATCCTATCTTTCTAATTAATCTTCTTGTTTCAGTTGATTTTTAGTTTACCTACTGTAACAGCTCCTGTATGGTTCTAAATCGACTTATTGTGTATATCCTCTATAAATAGCCTAAAGTAAACCGAGCTTAACTTATTCTTGCCCTACCCTTTTCAATGTTCTGAATAAATTTGTTAGCGTCTGGCCTGTTAGTACATGTTTTTTGTGCATTTATAGATTCTTTGAAACATTTTTATAAATCTTATGCTTATTTTTTCTGATTTTATCCAGAAAATCACTCTATTGATCGTATTAAATACTGTTGTAAAGGCTATAAGCACATCATATAATTTATTGCCCACTTTTTTGCGGCTGGAGCGTAAACAATGCCGTTTTTGCAATCGATTTTGAAGATACTTCTAATAAGTAAAAAAAAACGACATTACAGACAACTGTACAGTAAATGTAGACAATGAGAACTACATTTGAAAAATGGCTTTATGTTGGTAAATAACTTTCTTGGGGCCATTTCAAAAAGGACCTTTTTTTGGTTTTGTCAGCAGTTTGGAAAATTTTACTTCTGAATTTATTAAAATTAAGTGTGTATGTTAAGAGCGACCATGCCTATCTTGTGTTAAATTTTGAGCTCCTGATATTAATTACAGCGTAAGTGGGCCAAAATGATAGTCTTAGGTGATTTACGAAAAAATGGCTCGACCGATTTGGTCCCACTGAAAATTTGACTCTTTTCTTTGTACCATGAACAGTTTTTACTCTAGAGTCGAAAAAACGTATTTTGCCAATTTTACGGCTTTTGGAGGGCCTTTTTCAAAATTTTTAGCTTTTTGATTCTAGTAAAATTTATTAATATTGTTGTAAACTATTACCTCATTTTTTTCCAGCCAGGTATGAATTTCCGTGGTCGACAATCTCATTCTGCCATACTATTAGCGTATTTCTCCAATTCTTACTTTTAGAAAATCTATTATTCTTGAATCTTTCTGTTATAAAAAAAAAGTTCTCTATTTACTGCAGCAATTCGTGTAGAAATTTTCTAATTTATTTATTTATATTGTTTTGAATGAAGATCGTATTAAATGTTTATATCACGTGTATTTGTTTATTAAAATCTTCCATCTTACTTTTTGTATTATTAAAGAGATGCGAGCCCCGAATTCCTTACTCTCGGATACACATCTTAACCATCATGATAATGCTGCAGAATCTTATCCATTGTAAGAATATAAATGCAGACCACTTAGCATAGTACAGCGTTGTATGATTGGTTCTGCAATACCCTTAGCGTCGAGAATAGCCGACCTTTGCAGCAGCTTGACTCTTAATAATACTAACTACTTTCATAGTCGGACGAAAAATGACTGTCTACTGCCATACAGAAGGCAGGTAGTAGCACTACCCTAAACCATAAACCTTCTTTCATAATAACAAGATTTAGGAAACTTAGATGTAGCATACAAATGAATGAATGAAACTTTTGACTGGTTTTCTACAGTGATTCTCACATATTTTTAATTTACATTGAGGATTTAAAAGGATTTTCGGGTGTTTGGAAAATACTTTTTTGAATATAAAAGTATAAAGTAGGTCAACCTGAACCATGATTTAGTTGACATGATTTGTTGAGAAAGCCTTTTTCTCAATGAAAAAAGATTGTCTTGCTAAAACCCTTTTCTTTTACAATATTTTTAAAAATTACATGAAGTATCCCACAACTTTATTTTGCCTGGTTCTCTGTGGCTCACTGCTTGAAAAATTCAGCTGTAATGGCATGTGTTATTGTATACTATTTTTTTGGGTGTATAGCCTCACGCAGTAAGTTATAAAAGTGCTATATGTGTACTACATGCCAAAATTTTTTTATAATTATTGAACTACACACAAAATCGGACTTATCCCCATTTATTAACAAGGATTTGAGCACCTTTAATGATGTGGCAGTTTTGCACGCGTTATAATAATAGTGATCATGTCGACGATTCCTCTTCTTGTATTGCATACATACGCAATAGTTAACAGACACTTCTGATGTCAATTGACTTATCGAATAACATAATTAGGAGGAAACTATCATCAGTGTCTTACCCTTAGAAGACATTTTTTTAATGTTTTCTTTCAAACTCAATATTTTACAAGGAAATATGACTTGTTTTTTAATTTTTGGTTATTTGTAAGTATAAAAAGACACAGTTACTAGTATTGAAACCGATTGATTCTCAGCCATAAATAAGCAGTCTCAAAAAATGGGTTTTTTGCCTAATACACGTATTAGATATGTGTAACAACTCCGTGCATTCACAGCTTTCAATGAATAAAATACCATATATTCAGCCAGCCTTTATTGACGTGTTATTTAAAAAAGATGTTTTACGAATTTATTAAGCACTGATTCGCTGTTAAAACATTAGATAACATTTGGTTTATATGCATAAAAATTACGCAAAAAACGCATTTTTTGAAACATGGCGACTTTTCAGCAAAAAGCCAATGGGTTTTTAGAAACAGTTATAAACTACCTTTTGTTCTTCAGAGTTCAACAGATACTAATAACGAAAATATATTTCAAGGATCGGAATTTGAAAATAGTTTTCACCCTCTGAGTATGTTATGCTGTCGCTAAAAGAAGAGCATAGCTTTTTTTTTATTACCCACCACTATAAAAAGTTTTGTTAAAATGAGTGAGTGAGACTTGACAAGGTTTACTTGTCAGAAAAGTTTTATGTTGCAACGCTACAAAGGCGAGTTAGTTCCTTGGGGATTGTAAGTTTTACGTCATTTGATTTTAAATATAAGTAGGATAAAACCTGCGTTCTTCTAGCCAGGCAAGTAGTAAGTACCTATGCTAGCTTTAAAGCAGACCACACAAGCAACGAGCCACCGAGCGATCTGCCCATCCATCAGTGGCTGCCTGTTAAGTTGACAAAATCCTTGCAGCTCATGCAGCTCGAGAAGCCGTCTACTTCGAGGTTGACAGCTGTACAGAGCAGAGTATCGTCGGTGACAACAGGCCAGCAGGAGGGGACTGCGTGCCCATGGATGACGGTTGACCACCAGGTATAGTGCAACAGGCGTTCAGAAATTTGCTAGTGCACTTCCTGGAGAGCACCCAGCAGTGCAGTCCCCCTTTTTTTCTAATTTATGTGGCATAGGGACGAAACAAAGTGGAGATATCAAGAGGATCAACGAGTTTTTGTTGGTGACATAGTAATCGGGACAACTTAAGCTTCAGCGCTATCTAAGAATATAAGAATATATACATAGTAAAACAGTCAGTAGTTAAAAGTTTTATTCAAAACTTTTTACTACTAGAAAGCGAGCTCTTACTTGCATGTCTATAACTTGTTAATTTTCTGCCCGCTAGAAGACAGCAATAAGGTGTATGAGAAAATATGATGATATTATTTTGACAAAAGCGATTTTTCTCAGAAAAAATGTTTGAACGTACCCTGAATGTGATCAATATACAGCATCGATGATATCTAATTGTTATCAAAATGACAAACAAGCAAGTGTACACGATATTCTTTTTTTAATAAGATATGATAAAGACTCAGGATGTAAATAGAGGCATGGGATTCATTTAAAGCATACTATACCATTGCGTTTTCTTACAAGCACTAATTAATGCTTTAACAGCTTTTTTAAGGAGTAAAAATATACAGTGTATTCCCATCCTTGTTTCTATACTCTAAACCCTGGCATCCACTACCTATACGACCAACTTATACTTTGCTTCGAATGATACGCTGGACACAATCTTTCACCCAAGTATTACAGCCACTAGTTCTAACAGCTAATACCTTCTCCAACCTTCTCAGATTTGTGTTGCACCAAATAAGCCTTAATATATATTATATTATTATGTTTGATTCCGCATATGTAACGAGGTTTGATTATTTCTCTTTCAAGCTTTTCCATGAAAAATCATGCAAGCTTACATCTATCATTCATTCCACGTCAAACGGCCCACCTTAACGCCCCACAACTGACGCAACATGGAAAATCTATTTAGAGCTTAATGTGTTCGAATAATCATGAGCTTTCAAAAGTAAAGTAGCTTTTTTAAATACATAAAATGGCTGGTCCAATACAGTGGACAAAATTTTAAATAAAGAATTTTCGGATTTATAGGAATACCATTGTATTTTACATAGAATTCTAAGTAATGAATATGTCTTGCTATATTTCTAATAAAATTTTTTTTTTCGAGAAAAAAATTTATAAGCTTGTAAAAATTGTCTACCTGTATAAAATTGTATATTTGGCCTCCATAAAGTAAGAAGTCTCCATATTTTGGGTAATTTGTAGTATACCAAGGTATTCAAAGGCGCTAATGGCAAATAACAGGACAGACCTCAAGACATTAAGAATAGTGGATCGAATATGTCAGCCAACTTTTTAAAATTAAATAATTTTCGAATAAATAAAAATTCTACCGTATTCTACATAAAATTCGATGTATAAAATAAATTTTACAAAATTCTAATTGAAATAGTAGGTTCCGAGACAAAAATTAATATACTTGTAAAAATTATGTATCTAGATATCATTGCATATTTTGGTCCTATAATATATGAATTCCTTACATTGCAGGAAATCAGTGGAATATTAAGCTCATTAGCGACCTTTATTACCTCACTATTCTACAGACTTTACAAATATAGAAAATTCTTACAATATGGAACCAAAACACGCCATTTTATATCGCTATGAAATTTTTACAAGTTAATTGATGTTTGTCTAGAAAAACCAAAATTTTAATAAGAATTAGGCATGAAACATTTATTACAAAGCTTTTATGTAGAACAAGATGTATTATTATAAAATCGAAAATCATTCATTTTTAAAAAGTTGGCTGCCATATTGGATCCACCATTTTCAATTTCATGACGTCTGTTATTTTATTTGTCTTCAGCGACCTCGATTTCCTTATTACGCTACAAAATACCTGGAAACTGGAGAATTCTAACTATATGGGACGTAAATATGCCATTTTATACAGCTAGACAATTTTAACAAGTTAATTAATTTTTTTTTTTTTAACGACAATTATAATTAAAATATTGAAGGATATATTTCTAACTGAAAATTTTATAAAAAATACGATGGTATTTTTATAAATCCTAACATTATTTATTTTTACCAGGTTGGCTATCATATTGGACCTGCCATTTTTAATTTTTAAAAAAGCTGATCTGGATTTTATAAGCTAATAGTGATGCAAACATATTAAGCCCTGAATGTATCTTATACATTCCAATAGGTCTTGGACGTTAAGATGGACCAGTTGACATGGAACATTTCATATGCATATACTAGTGGGGCTCCGCCTTTCTACGTACTCTGCACGCCGACCGCTATGTACTGCTGACTATTTTCTGTGAAGTAATAGATTTTTTTTTTTTTTACTAACATAATAATTATAGAGGATTTATTCGTAATTATTATTAGAATATACTTACAAAGAAGTAGTTAATAATTAATGCTACTCACTTATACGTGTGTGTAGGAAAAAACCTTTTTTTCAATTGTTCCGCTGATGCTAAGATAAATATTATTTTCGACATGGATTAAGAAATTTGTTAAAATTATTTATTTAATAGTGCTTAGCATATAATTTCAAGAAATAACGTTTTATGATAAACAAAAACTAATGGACTTGCAAAAAAGTAAATAGTTTTTTCTAGCCTTATACAATTCTTGATTACAACATAATGACAGTCATATTTTTATCTTTACTATTGAAAAAGTTTTATCGTTATTACAACTTTTTTTTTTTCTTAGAACGTAAACGTGAAGTTTCACATATCTTATGGTTTTGACAGATGCCTTAAAGTCGAATTTCGTTTATTTTTTACTATTATACGAAATATCTCTTATATGTTATAACATTAGAATCGAATTACAAAAAAACTTAATCGATTAATAAAGTAAATTGAATAATCTGTATTAAACACGAAATTTACAAAATAATTATTATTTGTGTAGTTTTTATACAAATTTGCCATTAAATCATTTTAAAATATGAGATATTATTAATACTCAATGCTCCATAAACACTGTCCAAATAATAAGAATAATCAATTCTACTTTGTGTAAGGTTGTCTTATTACATTGAAACGTTATGCTTGTTTTACCATAACCTTTTAATTATTATAGTTATTTTTACTGACATATAATTAATATTATCCTCTAAGTAGCACATATCAAAAAGTAGATTATTTATGGTTAAATTTTGCTTTCTTATAAAGAATGCTTTGTATCGGTAAGAAAAAAAATTTTGTAGAAATACTTTAGAAATGTTTTATTTAGAGTTAAAAGTGAAAAATACCATTTTAGAAAGATTTTGTCTCTCCCTCTCTCTAACTCTCTGTGTGTGTGTGTGTGTGTACATGTGTGTATGGGGGATGCGTGTGTGTGTGTGGTATGTGTATGTGTGTGTGTGTGTAATCAGTCATATTTCAGATACCCTACGTCTGATTTTAATCATCCAGCGCGTAAAATACTTGATCTAATGCCTTCATAGCATCTCGGAAAAAAAAATCCAAGTTTTATACCTTACTCAGATTTTCATACAAATTTATGATGTTACAAAATCGGTTTTTGCTGTTTTGGGGTCAAAAAAATTAAAATTAGGTTTTTTTACGCAATATATCTTAAGGAGCACTACAAAAGCTTAATTGATTACTATTTATCATCTTTTCCTATATTGTGCACATTTTTAACCCTGGTACACCCACATCCTTATAAAAAAAAATCAAGTTCTATACCTTATGGTTCTTACAACGATTTTCTATGACCAGAAAGCGGTCTTTTGCTACTTTTAGGGGCAAATTTTTTGAATTGATTTTCTTAGTAATTGCATCTCATAGAACAACAAAACAGTTCCATTGTAAATTAAATTGATTTTTACGTCATTTTTTGCGAAAGAAACTAAAAAAATTCTATTGTAAATCGGTCATATCTTAGAAACTGTTTAAGTGATTTCACTGATCCAGGGCTTAAAATGTTTCTCTTTATATCCTAATATTGGTTCACAAAAACAGCTTTTGTGTTTGTTACCTTGTCAAGGTTGTTATAACGATTTTTGATGTTAAGAAATGTTTATTGTTGCTTTTCGAGTGGAAAATTTTCAATCTGATTCCGCAAACCGTTATATCTTATAGATAGTAAAATAGCTTCATAGAGATTTAATAATATTTTAGCTAAGTATTGCTGTATTGCGTGCATTGTTTTCAGTAATAAGTTCTAATTATTTGTTCAATTGTTTTCAAATAAAAAAAAAAAATTAATATTCTCTGTCCTATTCAAAAACAAATTTTTATCTCGTCTTCGAAATAATTCTACTTTGTTAAGCAAAACAAAAGCTTCTTCTCACATTTTTAATTATCATTATATTTCTTTTTTTTTTTTTTTATATTTTCAGATGAATGTTGTTGAAAATGCTTTTTGGTAATTACGTGTTTTTTTTCTTTCCCGTAATAGGTACATTACACCATGATTCTATTTTTTTTCAAACTTCGTGTTTTATAAGCTTTGTGAAATGAAATAGTATTCATTTTGTGCGTTGACGCAATACTTTAATCCCATTGTGTTATTATTTTTGTTTAGTTGATAACTGTACCAATGTCCCTAGAAATTTTTTTTGTAAAAGAAAGACTCAACAAATTACTGATCAATTAGCCATCTATATTTTTCAAACAAAATTTTGTTATTCTAAAAGTTATTATCATAGTTGGATAAATTTTCTCGGTGTAATAAAAGTTCCTAATATTTAATTCCTTTCTGACATCAAGGGCACTTCAAACGATTTCTTAGAGTTAGTTATCTGATTAGTTTTTGGTTACTCTCAGTCTTTATAAATTATAAAGTAGTATTTTCAATCCAATATAAAACAATAATAATTACTATAAACTTCTAAACATACATATTTTATAAGACAAGCATGGACGAAGAGAACAAATACTTTTCAAAGTGTAAGTAGAAGTTGTTGATCAAAGTTAGTCTTTCGACCTTCATTATATATATATTCTATGTTAGTTCCGTAGAATTGTTCAGTAGTCAAGGACTTTTAAGAAAATGACAATTTAAAACTACTTAGTTAAAATCATTTTATTTATGAAACAAAAAAATTACTGTGATTCTTCGACGTTGTGGACGTTGTGGCATTTCATATGTAATTTGAAATCACTTATTTTCTTGTTACCTATACCACATATCCTACAATTTGTTTACTTACATTGTTTTATCCTTAAAATTTGCGAAATTAAAAAGGTAACATGCCGCTACACGCTCCTATAAAAACAATATCAATTTGGGAATCATGTTCTTCTAATCAAATAGAAATTGCTGTTTCCTTGAAAGTATAGTAGCTGATAATTTTTTAACAGCTTCTTATGGCTTACCGGCTACCATAATTATTTTGAATTTATACAAAAATTTCACCTGATGTTTTGGAAAACTTACTTTTGATCTACAAGTTGTATCATTTTACCTCAAACCTTCTCGTTTGTTCCATTGTTTTATTATATCTTATGTTATCAAATGTATAGTATACAGGAATGTTTGTATATTTAAATAATTTTACACTTTCGTAAAGTTTTTTCAATTCAAACCATGGTGTTAAAAGTGTTCTTTAATTTGCAAGAAATCCTTCAATTTTTCTTTTTTCTAGAAATTTTCTTATCAACAAGTACTTATTGTAAGGGACAACCATTAAACTGTTAACTGGACATTTTTTACAGCTGTCCTTTATTTTATCGATGTGATTCCCCTAAAAATTATCTCTCCGTTTTTACTCAGGAATGCCATAATCTTTAAATCTTTAAAAATTTTTAGTAAGAGGTAGCGTGGGGGCTAAAGGTAGGAGAACTGTGGGAGCAGTAGTGAAACAAGGCTGCGTGGATACACAACAAACATACATTCTTAAAAAAATTCTAAGTCCCAGCGGGGCTGGTTAGAGGGTGCGTGGGTTCTCAAAATCGAAAAAAGTAATTTTTTCCTGAAAAAACGGAAAAAAAAATTGAATTCTTTCGGTGCAGCTGCAGGAAGGGGGATAGAGGCGGTGCATGATAAGAGCATAAGAAATGACGATCTTTCAAAACACATAGCAATTGAACAAATCTAATGGTGAATTTAAGGGGTTCAGAAGGAGGCAAGGTGGGTGCGAGTGGCACACAAATTTTGTCCTTACCACTACATACGTATACATATATATTGATAAAAAAAGATATGGATCTACTCATGTCTCGCTGTAAGGATATTAATTTTTGGCTCCCTTCCTTGCCCCCTCTAACCTATTTGCTAGATTTTAACGTCATTTGTTTTCTCGTCCCCCTCATCGCCGCGCCGCGTCCCCTCGCCACCTGCCCTTAAATTCTCCAAAAAAATTTTTTTTACTCTGAAGAATTATCCCTAGTCCCCTTTCTGCCCTTGCCTATAACAGAATAGAAATTTTTTTAAGAATTTCGTTGAAGCGATAAATTATTCGATTACTGCGTACTTGCATTAAGCTCGAGTGTATCGGATCTCCCGTTATCTGTTTCATCAGTTGTGTTACTAACGTTCATGTTTTATTGTTGTGGCCCTGTCTATTTGCCAAATAAGACGTGCAGGCAGAACAGAAAATTCCAAGGGGCTGTGAAGGAGCGGCTTCAGCTGCAATCGATTGTTTTCGGCAATGTTTGACGATGTTGGAGGGTTTTGGTTAAAGTATTTGTCTGTAATCGGAATATAAGATATAGTTAAATTCTAAGTCTTTGCGGATTGTTAGCTAATTAAGGGATAACCCAACCAAAATGAGGGGCGTGGGGTGGCGATGTGGGGACGTTTGGGCCATGATTAAAATGAAAGAAGGGACAGTGGGGGGAGAAAAATAATATTATTCAACGAAAAACAACATATTTTTACCTTATAATGTTGGAGGCGTGGGGAGGTCTGTGGAGGGGCTGTCGAGGTACTGCATAGGGGCAAACTGAAAAGGGTTGGTGGGGCGTGTAGTGGCGAGGGGGGCGTGGTGGTTCAGGCTTACCATAGAAAATCATTAAAAATCAGCATATTTTTACTTTATTTTCATCTTACCCTTGATCATGTAAGAAAAAAGGTGTGGGGGGCGCGGGAGGCATCGGGGGCTATCACTTACGACCCTAACGAGATAACTATATAATATAGAAAGATATATATGTATATACACAATAGACAAAATGTATTAAAAGATTTCATAATTACATTAAACGGAAAAAAATGTGATTATGATTTACATTACTTTATACTTGTGGTTAAATCATAATAGTTTTTTTTTTAGTTGTTGCTTAGCATGAAATCTCCAATAATCATAAAAACTTTCCTCATGAAAACTCTACTGATATTTACCTATGTTAATTTCTGATTAAAGATACTGATACAAATGGTAAAACGTGATGTGGAAAAAGTTGTCATCTATAAACATCTGGTAATGTTAACATTATAAAAGTATACTTACTAGCTTATATAGCTACCACAGTAGGTCTATGAATAGTAGATAACTATTGATTATGTCCTTTCTGATTTAATTGTTTGAGTGCAGGTAAGTAACTCACCAAATTGTAGCATTGGCATGGGAATTATAAGCCATATGTATATCGTAAAAACATTGATTATTTATTGACTTATACGTATATATCATTAGGTCTTTGCTTCTTTTTGCTCCTCGCGCGCTAACCTCTCTTATCTTGATGACAACTTTCACCAAAGAACTAGATTTTTCAGAAAATTTTTTAAAGAATTATTAATGGCTCGAAATGTATCTATTAAAATTTATTTAGAGCACTGCAATCCATACATCTTAAATATAAATAAATATAATATCAAACGCTTAGGGATACTGCGATTGCTAAACATAATAAAACACTATTATTAACGTGGCTCTTCCCTGCTAAAGTTAATTTGTTATATTCGTTAATTTGTAACATTAGTTAAGTCCATTTTCGACATGTTACAGTATTATTATATAAAGATAAAAGATAGTTGTAAAATTTATATTCGAATACAGATCATTTTATGTAATTAAGCAACATCTAAGAGTATGCGTCCCGTTTGACTCTTTTTTTCAGCTTGTACTCAATAAAGCAGATAACAGTATTATAGCTCCAGCCTGCATTCAAAATATTTATACAGTTGAAGGTATTTTGATGGGGTTGTGCAGGAAGTGAATCAAAATACAATTAAATAGTTAAATTAAATAGTATATTTTTAAGTCCCAAACAATCACATATGTTTATATATTATAACATAGAATATATAAACTAATATCATTATTTAACATTTTCAATGAATCAATTTCTTTTTTATAAATGATTTCAATAACATACGTAAATCAAGTTACTCACTAAAGATGTACAAGGTTTAAATGATTATCTAAAGTAAAAGATGAAACATCGTCAGAGTTCTGGAATCTTATCTGTCCGAATATTCTCTTCTGGATACAGTTGGGTAGTGTCCTTTCAGACCTAGTCAGTTTTCTTTCCCGAACAAAAAAAAGAGTTATAACAAAAAGGGAATAAAATCTAAATCATTTTAAATTATTTATGCATAGTGTCGTCAATGTCTGGCGAATATCAAACGATAATGGCTTTGTAAAAATGTCAGCCAATCGCGACTGTACTTATCCAATTTATATCAACTAATTTTCGAATAACACATTTCTAGACGTAGTGTTCTCTAATATCAATCATATGTTGAAACTTTCTACCACCTTCAGTCTTAGCACTTGCAATCGCCGCACCACTTGGTAGTCACACTAATGTTTCATTGACGCCAACTAGTAGTTAAGCATGAGACTGAGCGAATTGTTTAAATTGTTTAGAGCTACTAGCTTCTGACATACTTAACCCATTGCTTCATATTCTGCCTGACAAGTTGACTGATCTGTTGCAGCTCGATACGTCAAACCTAAATTTTTCGTACCTTTGAGGTATCTAAATATTCTCTTGTCCATACGCCAGTCATCCTTTGTAGGATTTATCTGGTGTCTACTGACTACATTTACTGCGTATGCAATGTCAGGGCAAATAGTATTTGATGCATAGAATAGAGGAAGAGCAACTTGACTGGTTATCATGGGTGATCTTTTCGGATGTACGTAATTAAGACCATCTTATTTAAGCATCTTACCTATATAGTCACCTGGAGATGAAGTTATTATTTTCTATTCTCTATTTCGAATAATATTCATACCAAAAAAAGTCTTAGCTTTACCCAGATCTGTTACATCAAATTCGATTTACGAAATGATTTTAGTTTTAACTTATTTTTACGTACAGCTTGCAGCCAAAATCATACCACCAATACAAAGAAGCCAAATTAAAAAATTTTTACTATCCTGCCAAGTGATTGGGCAAGGATCTAGTAATTGTGACGTAAGTCCTTATTTAATCGCAGTTTCAGTGAGCCGCCCATTTCATCGTTTAGGGCTAATTTTTAGTCCATGAAGCGATCGTTGCAATATGCAGACTTTAATTTAGCGAATAATTGGGTCAAAATCTATACCATCGAGAATCTCAAAATAGATTTCCTCTTTAATATCACTATCTAAAAAGGCTGCTTATACGATAAGTTGACAGGTAAAAGATCAGAATGATTAATTATAGCGAATATTGATCCAATCAGGGCTAAACGAGATACCGGAGCAAAAGTCTCTTGTAAATCAAATGAAATGTTTTCTCCAAACCCCTAATTACTAATCTGGCCTTGTATCTGATGCCACCATTTGGATCGACCTTTTTTTTAAAAACCCTTCATGAATATAGGATATTTGTCTTTGTACCATCATTTGTTGTGGTTGGACAGCCTTCTATGATCTATAGCTGATTTCGATTCTCATCACTAATTGCTTTTATCCGTGAATCTCTATCAGATGGCGTCATAGCTCTTATAAAGGTAGATGGATCACCACTAATATCAGCTAATAATGTATGATATAATTCATCACTATTTCGAATTATTTTGCTATCAGTAGATTTATCTATCTTCATTTTAAAGGTTTCATCAGTATTTGCTAGTACGCGAATAATGTCATCATCACAAATAAATTAATTAATAATGACAAGAACTAGGATCGCTTTAACATCCAAATTTAGTCTGCTTCCAGCCAAACTCGAATCTTTCATCGGAGTTTGAATGTGATTTACTGATTTTTTAGATCTTCCCCTTTTTCTTTTCTCTTCCTCTGTGTCTTTGTTATCTACGAAAAAAAGTATAATTTTGCAAACTAATCTAGCTGATTTATCGAACTTTGTAATTCTATTTGTAAATGTCTCCATAAACTAACTTCTCAAAGAAACGAATATCACAACATCAAAATATTTTTCCTTCTCATAATTTAAAAGAAAATACTTCGTTCTGGTATAACCAACTTATATTACACGATGTCATAGACCTCTGAACTTATGGCCAACTTTCTCTGGACTTTAAAGTTTGCCGGACAACCAAAACGTTTAATCTGACGGTTATCAAGACTTAAATTTAGAGCGAATTTTTCTAGCGGAGCGATCATTTTATTAAATTTGTGCGGTACGCGGTTATAAGCATAGACCGCAGCCCCAAGAGTAAGATCCCACATATTTTCTAGTATGCCATAGTCATACATAAGAGCCCTTACTTTCATTTGAATTGCAAAATTAAAGCACTCTGATGTTCCGTTATGTTCAGGTGTACCAGGGCTGGCGAGTTGCGATTTAGCGACTAATTTATTCAGCACTTTCACAGTGTAACCACCGCTGAACTCAGTACCTTAATCAGAACGCAAATAACACACTTTATTATCATAGCCAAGCATGCTAAAGCTGATCCCACGAATGACACCAGACAAGCGCTTGTATCGCTTTTTGCAACCATCGAGTACGCCATGTCTAGTCTTGAGTATTTATCACGAATATACTAATAAACCTGTAGTTCATCAGAATGGACCCCATAGTGTCCGCATGAATAATTAGCAAAGGTTGGGTTGCTCTAGTTCTAATTGATTTCTTGGGCATTCGAGGAAATTTTGAAATGAAGCAAATTTCACAATCTTATAATGAGTTATCGAATAAGGCTTTGTTTAATTTCTTATTTCTCCGAAACCATTTTGAAGTGCTTTAAAATAAGATGTAGAAGAATGCTTAAAGCGCAAATGCCAAAGTGAAGCCTCGTTATTAAACTTAAATTTATCTAATCTGACACTTAACGATCCGTCCATTTCAAGGTCAATTGTAGACACTTCTTTAATATCGCTAATTTTCTTATGATAATTAGTGGATTAAAAATTATGTGTACCATCAGTACAGACACTGCGTTTTATTTCGCGAGTATCCAAAGAAATGTTTACGTTCTCATCATACGAATCAATTATATCGAATTTTTTACTCTCGTGCCTTAGATCTGCATTGTCCATACCATTGTGCTCACTGATTTCGGAATTCTGATCGAATATGTTTTCATGCATATGTTTTCATGTTCTCGTCTTATGCTCTAATAGTGCAGTCTGTCGTCTAGTCATCTATCTCTGATATGTGTGATCAGAGCTTTTTTTAAGGTACGACACTATTTGTTCGACAAACTCAGTTGAACCACTATCACCTTGAACTTAAAAATCTACCAGCCAATAAGTCTGCTTATAAATTCCAGAAATCAACAAACTATTTGTGTTGCAATCTAATAGATTTAATCTCATTTTTTTCATTGTCCAAGATTATTGTAAAATCCAAGTGTACGAATTTACAAGGAGCTAGCAAATTCTCAGCCAAGTCTTTAGAACAAATGATATTTTTAATTTCGAATTTAGTGTCATTATTAACACTTTATATATTTCTCGCTCTCTCTGATTTTAAATCAGCAATGTAGTTAGAATTGGCATGGTGAATTGATCTCAATTTTGAATCATTAATTTATTTTTACCACTGTCAGCCGAATTTATGACAGAAGCAGAAAAATTAGCAATCAAGCATAAGATCTCACCTTTATTGTTTTGCTGTTTACATCACTATCGGAATTACTAGGTTTATCTTCATTTTTCTTACTTAAATTATTCTGACGTTTATTCGAATTAATATTTTTAATAACATTAGTAGTTTTTTTTGTTTCTTTTTTTTGCTTCTTCGATGCATTTGACTTATTTGACTTGGTATTTTTCTTCGTTTATTGTTATTATTATTTGAATTATGTTTTTTTTTTATAATACCTTCTTCGATTTGGATTGAGCGGACAATTCTTTAGCGAAGTGATTGATATTCTTCTTACAATAGAACCACATGACAATCTCAGTGCCTTTGTACCGACACCGTTCCAATGAATGACCAACTCCACCACACTGGCGACATTGGTCACCGGGTAAGTAGTAGTTTTTAACTAGATCAGCTAAGGTAGGTTTTTGTGAAGAATTATCCCTAAATTGTATTGATTGATTAAGCTGCGAATTTTAAATAGCTTCCTATTCTAAAATATAAGTTTTTAGTCTTCCATAAAAACGTCTTACTCCTTAGCTTCCTCTGTTAAGATAATCCGAAGACCTGAGGCACTGACATCATTACTGCTTGATAAAAAAACGTATCAGGTTTTTTATCTATACTCAGGGTCTAATGTACTTAAATTATCATATGTTCTAGCAAGGTCTTCAAATATATCCCAGAATGTCGAGGCCTTTTGCCTTTTAGGATTGTATTTAATGCTATTTAGACTCTGTCTGATTACAGATGGATTCATGTTATTTTCAAATTTTTTCATTTCCTTAAACTTATTTATTAACTCTACTGTACGACAAATATGTGCAGCTTTAGCACGATATTGATGGTCAATGTGATCATAAGAATATCCTGATCCTTAAAAGTTCATTAAGTTCTTGTTTTATTGTTGAATAAATTGGAAGGGCTAGTTTTACTGTCAATAATATGTAAAAGATTCAAAGATCTTCACTCAGAATACAAATAATCGAAAAAATGTTTAAACATTAATTTTGAATTAAACTGATAAGAACGCTTGTAGGTAGTATCACTTACAACTACTCTAACTCTAATTTTTTCCCAACTGTCATTATTTAGCGAAATTTCTTTTGAATTTTCAAATTCTTGACTAATTGTTGCGGTGATGTCTTTGCGTGTCAGGGTTGCAATCTTCAAACCTTTATTAAGGTTGGAACCAATTAAATTTTTGGCAATCAAATCTTACTTAAGACAGTCGATTCTCTTATCTGTAACAAATTATCGATGCTTCGAATACTCTGCTGCATCTCAGACCATTTCTTACTTGTCTCAGTATCTCCCTCCTTTATCCTTCGAATAAGATCAGCGTTTTGATTTTCAACCCAAGCTAGTATAGCATCCCAGATCTTTTGCGTCGCTACGTTAGTTTCCGTAGCTTCTGTATTTGACTCAATCAATAATTTATTTAAATAATTGTATATCTCGACCTTATGTGCAATGGTCCGAATCATGTCATGACCTTTGCTTGGACAGAGTCACCGGTCTGACTCTGTTTGTCAACTTCAAGATAAAAATAAAAATCATTTTAATCAAAGGCTGATCCCGAATCGGAAAAATTTAAGCGAATACGAATCTTATGCGATTTTTTCCAATTTGTTGTATAAGTCGAGTTGTTAAACTTGTTCAAATAATTAAATTTTAAATTCAGCAATGTTGAATCATTAATTATATAGGCTTATTACCGGCTGTGGTGTCCAATTGTACGTCAAATTTAGTTAAAGACAAAGGCTCCTTTATATCATCCGAATTTTTATTATCAGACAGTGAATCACCTTTAACTCAAAGAATTCCTTCTGGAATTATGAGCGTACTTTCGGCGGTTTTTTTCTTCTTTTCTTCTCTTTCATAACCAACACCTTTTAGTTCATCTTTTTAGATGTCAGACTTCGTACGTAAAGAGAGGACAGTCTTATATGCACAAATATATTTATATATATTTATAAATTAGTATCAACACAAATTTTTATCCTGGCGGGTCAATCAAACCTCAGATGACAGTACGATATCAAGAAATTGCAGCAGTGATCGAACCATAAACCTACTACAGCAAACTTCCCCAGTTTCAACATAAGAAGTTGAAACATGGTATATAAGTACCAATATAGTTCTTGCATAGTCACTCCTGTACGTACTCAAATAGTACTGCCTGCATTTACTAATATCGGATGATTTCAAATCTAATTACGACTAATAACATATTTGTAGTAACCTGCTTATTATTTACGAAGTTATATCATAAATTTTAGTCGCAAATTACACCAAATTTAACAAAAATAAGCAAATTAATTATTGCTTTTCTCGTCATATCAGGATTTACGCGTAAACTATGTACATATATACACACATAAGTATATATTGGACGCATACGTAAGAAAACACGCACCAAAAAGTATACAATATTCATATCTGTAGCAGTCTCGTGCTAGTGATCGTTAGTGCTAGTATATATGTACACCCTTAGCCAAGGATTTGCAGGCGAGCACTCTCCCCACAATAAGTAACCGAACCACAAGCTTCTGGCCGCTGAGAGATACTCGCCAACAAGAACTGAACGATACGCTGTGTTTACCTTTTGTTGCGCATCGCGCAGCTGCGTCGCATACAGGTCGTCACCTATAGCACAGTGAGCCTCTAATTCCGAAAGCAAGCGATCGTTTCGAGAACGCCACCGGGTTCACGAAGTATTCGGACTGAGCATAGACGAATTTTTCTTTTCTATAGAATTTTACATGCAAGCCTCAAATTTTATAATTTCAAATATTCCTTTTCTGAATTCCAAATTATTCTTAATGTATTAATCTTATTTTTTTGTTCAAATTTTCAATAAATCTAACTTTTCTTATTTAAATCAAATTTTATTAAACATCCAATTTTTCCAAAGCAAATAACAAAAAGTACGTGTGTGCTGCGTGAATTTTTCCAACAAATGAATCTGTACAAATTTGCACAGAAATGTGCGTTTTTTTTTCACTCACTCCTGAACGAGTACGAGTAATGGACAACGAAAACTAATACGAGGTAGTACTGATTAACCAGTACTTACCTCGAGAATTTTTTCTGGTCCTTCTCCAGCGGCCTCTGATGCTAAAGAGTTGGCAGGTGATGGGAAACGTAGGAGCTCTTTTGTTCTGCATAGCTTTTTTGAATGAACGTATTTGAGGTGGTGCAGGAGGTGAATTAAAATACAATGAAATAGTTTAATCAAAAAGATTATCATTAAATCACAAATAATTAAATGCGTGTATGAATACTAATTACTATGAACGAAAAGAGACAAACTAATAGGCTTATGTATACCCAAGACACGTCCGCACGCGGCGCTAGTACAAACAAACCCGAGTACTGTCGTAGTGCACACTCGCACAAGTGTGCAACTTACTACACTTTTACTAAAAAACATCAGTAAAACATATACAAGGCAACGTACAATTCCAACAACAATAGTTTTATTGTTCTAAATCAATTGTATTTTATAAAAAGTAAGGGAAAGAAACTCATTTCGTTCTCGACCACTACTTAAACTCATTAGTACAGAGTGCTAGTAATCTTAGCCATAGACGAGTAGTAGTAGAACAGTATTTCGAAAATGTATGTTTCGTTTTCCTTATTTTTTCCTTTAAATTTCTTCCATTTTCGTTATCTTTGAGATCAATCTGTCATGTATAGATTCAGGCCTTGTAGCAATATTATACTTGTGCTGTGATATTCACGTATGCATTTAAGGGCGTACTACCCATATATGGACATCGTTTAAAAACGGTGATTACAAAGTTGAACGTAAATAGTTTTACTTTGTTATTTTCCTCTATTCGAGTGACTAATATTAAAAATATACCAAAATGCATCAGTGTTCGAATGTAAGCTGAAGTAAAGCTTGATGGTAACTACCTTTCTCTCATCTTTTCTGTATTCCGGCACACTGTATCACTCTTGCCATAGCATAATAAATGAACGTATCAAAGTGAGTATTAGTCGTGTTCGTTAACAGCTAAGATTACTAACACGCTGTACTAATAAGATCAACTAGTTGTCAAGAACCAAACGAGCTGGATTACCTTACTTTTTTCTTTAAATTCCTTTTTTTTTCCTGTATCTTTGAGATTAATCTGCCAAGTATAAATTTATGCTTGCAGCGAAATTATACTTGTGCTGTCATATTTACGTATACATTTTAAGGTGTAATACACGTACATGGATATCGTTTGAAAAACTTCATAATAATTTAGTAAAATTAGTCAAGTTAAATCATGTGTAATGTACGAAAGCATATAGCTATACGTCCGTCCGCCCATTCCTCGGATGGGGCAGTACATGGTAGGCAGGGGAAGAGTGAGTCAGGAGAAGAAAGAGAGACTAGACCCGACGCTCGAGAGAAGCAGACGTATCCGCTCCGGTTCTCGACTCACACTTCGCTCTTCGCTCGGTCTCTAATTGCATAAAGAACCATGAACCTTACTCGTTGTACAGTTATTTCCTGATCACCATACCGAACGTAATCCCACGTAATAGTAATTTTGGTATCAGAAGTGGGATCGGTCGAGGAATTTTTTTTTCAATTTTTCTTCTTTGGAAGCGCACATAGCGCAGCGGCGTGAAACAAAAAGTTAGGGCGAGTTAAAAAAAAAAAAAAAAAAAGCCACTTAAGATTGGAAGGCTGAAAAAGTGATTAGGTGTAAAAAGACCGTAGTAGTGAAGAATAAAAAAGAAGTTAAAACAGATCGGGGACCACGTGGAAACAAGTCAGCGAGGTAACCTTAAGAAAAGCAGGATTGCAGCCTTATCATCAGCTACAAAGAGCGGAAGAGTAGGAAAGAACATCCCGGAACACCCGTACAACGAAGCCAGGGACAAGGATCGAGGGAAAGAATGCAGATCAGCGCACTCATATTCATAATCTGGATGGCAGCAACCTGGTAAGTGGAAATATATTATTACATTTTCCCCTAATGAACCCCGGGAGTACATGACGGAAAGGCACTTATAGAATATACCGAAAAACAAACCCTTATACTAATTCTGCACTAATAACGCAAAAATACATATGTATATATTATATATCAGTAGGTTTGCAGGATAAGATAATCGGCTGCGCCGATAGTATTATTACTATAAATATAACAAATAAAGACTAACGCAGCGTCCCTAATTGACAACAAACGCGGAAAAACCCCATTTTGAGGTTATTTGATAAAAAAACAAAAAAAAAAAAAAAAAAAAAAAATAAGTAAAGCAGAAAAATTCTGCTGCTTATTGCTCGAATAATAATAATGAAAAAAAAAAAAAGTTTAAGAGAATGCGGGCAAAAAGGTTACGTGACGCATAGCATAAATACGCAGCCACCACGAGAAAAACAAGAAAAACAAGATCATAAAAAAAAGAACGGAGCGCAACATCCAACCTATAAGTCTAGGCATTACACTGGAAGGGGACACTGGGTAATAAAAGAGGTTAGTCGGCAAAAGGAAACTCTTATTCCACCATAATAGGAAATGGTGACCGTAGGACAAGGCACTGACTTGCACGGACAGGACTCGGAAAAATTCTTGGCTGATGACGAAATTTCAACGCATCAAATAGGCAAAGCGGAAAACAAGGAACAAACACACTTGCGAATAACAGACAAAGTTAGCGTGGAAGACATATTAGAGCAGGACAATAGGACGGCAACGGACCAAAGACATAAGAAGGCAGGAATATTTATGAACAGGGTACAGGGACTTCTCCCATGGAAATTAAAAAACAAAGGCCCCACAGCACTCGAAAACGAATATAACAGCGGCGTAACACACACACTTAGACAACTTATTAACCCTGATAACAGGAATCTAATAACGATATTCTTAGACGATCAAACTCTCGATGAAGAGGAGAAAGTATGGGCTGATATAACGGGCACACTGTCGAGGGAGAACATGCGAAACCTTCAATTATTGATGAACAGGTCAACCGCACGGACGGCGTTTGAAACTAGACAACAGGTAACGAGAGACCTGGTAACCTCGGCACAAACAATACAAGACGGATTATCAAGTAGGACCGAAATAATAACGCAGGGGAAAAATAGCCGCGATCCACGAATAGGGACCGCTACGCAATACAGAGAGGGGCTACGGGGGATACCGACTACTGCATCACATAGAGAAGTCAGATTTAAAGAGGCATTGATGGCACGAAACGGATACAACAGGGACCTGAACTATGAGAATGAAGACGAGGACGGATATTTAAGGATACTGCACGACGATGGACACTTGAGACCGACAGCCCCACTGCACCCAAAATTCCGAGAAAGCAATAACCAAGAGAGGGAGAGCATGACTCTACTCGGCAATATAACGTATACAATACGGCCCACTCCCCCTCTCCGAATGCGTAGCCGATCGCAAGACCACAGCAGAACGCACTAGCATCACTTAGCCATTTATCAGAAATGATACCTTAGTTTAACGGAGATCCGATAAAACTACCACTTTTTAAGCAAATAGTGAAAACAGTGGGTCAGAACATAGGGCCCGACTACGAAAACTTTTTCCTTGGGATACTAGTTGATAAATTGCGGGAACAAGCAGCGGCCCAACTTGCCACATGCATAACGCAATACGACACAATAGAAGACTTTCTATACGAGCTGGCAGAAACATATAGAGGTTTGGAGCAAGTAGACACGCTCATAGCAAACTTAAGGGTTATTTAACAGTACGAACATGAAAGTGTCGAAAACTATACACTTAGGGTACAGGAATTACACAATAGAATAATACTGACGTACGATGCAAACTCAGACTTGACAAGAGAGGGGAAGCATAGAAATAAAATGAATATGGAAAAAGAGACAATAAAAAACTAATAAATGGACTACGTCACCCGCTTGATTGCAAAGTACTGAGCACCAACCCGAGATCGCTACGAGAGGCCTCAGTAACGGCACAGAGAATTAAAAAAGAGTACAGTCTCCGTGATCTGATGCATCCGAGAAACAGGGCACACGTACGACTTGCAGAAAGCGTGCCGCTTGCTTGAAACGACGAATTGACATACCCCTGGGCAAACGAGAGGCAACCGAGACAATAGGAGAGGATAACTGCTTTGGAAAATATGAAATATGTCTATACTGTAACAGACACGGTACACACGAAACAAGAGACTGCACCAAGTTGCTATCAGATGCGAAAAACGGAAAAATGAACACCTTAGATGAGAGAACACAGATAACACAAGCCTACGCCCAAGTAGCACCACAGGACGGCTGCATATACTGCGGTCTAAGAAATCACAACGATAATCAGTGCTTAAATCTCCGAAACGATATAAGAAAAGATCAAGACAACAAGGCGCAGATAATAAACGGGGAAGCCGAGCGCTCACGCTATGACAACTACATAGGAGTTAACCTGATACATCAAAATTATAGAAATGGACTAGATAATACTTATAATAATAACTACGGAACATACAACAGAAGCAATGGTAGACAAAACGAGTACTATAATAGATATCAGAGATACAGCCGAGACTACGGGGTGACCAACAACTATAACAGCACGTACAGGGGCAACAATTCACTAAATAGAAACAACGGGTATTCAAGAAACTATGAAAATAATTATCATAGCAGTTACAACGCAAGTAACACTAACGACTACGGCAATCAACAGAAACACAACCAAGATGGAAACCCGCCGTATTACAGAGACGGGCCCAACAATAGAGGAAGCGACCCTCGCCCGAAGCATTTAAACTCCCAGGACGCTCATCGTGCTCCCCAAGCGTCGAGCGAGCCGAGGAAGTAGAGAAAGAGAGAGAAGAAACTCTGCAGGGAGAGAATAGAGCGGCTAAAGAAAACCGGCAGCAACCAGCAGGGTCATATAATGCAAGCATCAGAGGAAAATGTGTCGAAAAACAGGACATAAAGGAGCAGGAAAAGGAAGACGAAGACAAAATGTCACTAAAGGCAGACCCCACGAGGAGCTCCGAAATAGCTGCAAATAAAAATTATAAGAACTTTATTGATTTACAAACTATTACTAACAGCCCAGGGCCCGAAAAGAGAGCGTGCAATAAAGAGTCAAATAAGCCGCTCCAAGCAGTAAAGATGCATGCGAGTCGGGTAGGACATGCGCCAGCCTTAGTATGCCTAGAGAGCCCACAACTAAGATACAAAAGCGTGGAATTTTACGCGGATACAGGTGCCGAAGTATTAATTATAAAAATAAGTAGCCTCAAAGAAGGCTTATGTATAATTTATAAAGAGAGAGTGTCGATAATCGGCGTGACACACGGAGCACGTTGCACGTCCGGAACGGAAAAATTGACAATAAATGAGCTGACATGAACGCTGCATGTTGTCCCTAACGACTTCCCGATACAGGTAAAAGGATTGATTGGATGGGACATACTGAAGGAATACGACGGCCATATATGCGCCAAAAATAATTTATTTGTTTTAAGTGACACCGAGATACCTTTGCTAGAGCCAGAGGCATTCGAAATCCGCGCAAGATCGAAACAAATTATTTTCACGCATGTAAAAGAGAAGTATAAAAATATTTAAATTGGATAGGTACGTCTGCAAAAGTCGAATAAGGGCATTTTATTCGGTAACTTTATAGCGAACAACATCAACGAAAAAGTATACGCCGAATGTATTATTATTACTGACGGACTAATAAAAATACCCGTGCCTCACGTAGAATTGCTAGAATGTGAGATGCGTCACGGGGCGGAGCCGTACAGCGTCGATGGGGACGACACCAGGGGCTTACATGATGCTATGTTAGGATTATTTCATTCAAACGAAATTAATAGAAAAAACGTAGTAAAACCGAAAAAAACGACAAGCTTGAAAATAAACGGTTTTTAATAAATAAAGAAGCAAGAATAGAAGAAATATTAAGACTAGCAGACACGACGGGTTGTAACGAAGAAGAACTACGACATGTGCGTGAATCAATACAGTTCGACCCTTTTGTGTTTGGCCTCGACGGAGAGCCTCTTAAAGCGACAAGCGTGTTAAAACACAAGATCCCGACAATAACTGAAAAACTAGTCGCAGCAAAACGAATTAGGTATCCAGCAGCACTAAGACAGCACATGACCGTAGAACTAAAAAAATTAGAAAACCAATGCATAATTGAGCCATCTACGTCACCATATAACTCCAACACATGGATAGTCCCAAAACACCCGGGGCCGAATAGAGGAAACCGTTGGAGAGTTGTGACAGATTTAAGAATGCTTAACGAAGCAACAGTTGGTTCGTGCCATCCACTACCATTCCAGCATAATATTTCAAATCACCTTGTATTTACCCGCGACGTCACCGTCGTAGATCTGAAAATGGGATTCTTTCAAGTCAGAATAGACGAGAAAGACGCTCATAAAACAGCCTTTTTAGGGCCAGACAAGCACTACTAATATAAGTGCATGCCAATGGGATGTACAGATTCACCAAACACGTTCGGGCGTGCAATAACATAAGCACTAGCGGGTCTTCAAGGATATTAAATAGAGGTTTATATGAATGACATATTCGTGTTCGCAGAGACAATAGAAGAACATGGAAGGAGGTCTAAGAGGATGCTAAAACGATTAGCAGAAAACAATTTAACAATCAAACGAAAAAAGTGCCAATTATTTATGCAAGAGGCAAAAGTATAAAGCCATATAGTTGACAACGGGCAAATAAAAACAAATCCCGAAAAAATTAGGTCCGTAAAAGACTATACAGGACCTATGAACGCAAAAAAAAATAAAACAATTTTAAGGTCTGACGAGGTACTTCCGTCGTTTTATTAAAAATTACGCAAAAATAAAACAACCTATGGCAAAACTTTTACGGAATGGCACGGAATTCAGGTGGCAGGATCCTCCACAAAAAGCATTTGACACTTTTGTTAACGCTCTGTGCAGCGAGCCCGTACTCTTAGCGCCGGACATAAATTAGCCGTTTATATTTACAACAGATGCATCAGACTACGCGATAGGCGCAATATTAAGTCAAGGAAAAATAGGCAAAGACCACCCTTGCGAATACGCATCACGCTGTCTAAAAGGTAGCGAACTTTGCTATCCAACATAAGACAATGAACTGCTCGCCATAGTCTTCGTAAAGGAGCAATTCAGACCATACCAATACGGACTGAAATTTACAGTGGTTACCGATCACGAGCCTCTAAAACATTTCCATACATCTAAAAAACCGGACCTGTGATTTACGAGACTAAAGGCGGAATTACGTGGAGAGAAAACCCCGAATCACTGCGCAGGGAGTTATACAAACTCTCAGAAGAACAGGAAAAAGAGGGTGACACAAACGATCCTCCAGCGAGGATATACAAGACTCGCACAAGACGGGAGAAAAATTTAATAAGAAAAAATAGGAAGAAGTAAAAAGAAATTTCCGACTAAGACAATTCGGACAACAAGGTAAAGAAAAAGAAGCACCGGAGAAATAGCAATTCAAGCGAATATATGCCAAGCAACGACAGTGATGCGGACTTGGAGTCAGAAGGGCCGGAGACAGAATTACAAAGAAATAAAACACTGAAAGTAGGCAAAGCAACAAAAAAAAATGGACCACGTAAGCTTCCAGCACAAACTGCAAATAAAAAGAATAAGGGGGGAATACAGCTAACTGCAGCAAACGACAGTGACGAAGAAATTCTATCGCAAGGGAAACTTAATGAAAAACTTGCATACATACAGAAAGAGAAAAATATGTAAAAAAGAGGTAAAGCTCACAAGTACGCCTTTAGTCGAAAGGGACGAAGAACAAAATTTACAACGTAAGACTCGAAACGCCAGCTAGATACACTACATGGAAAACCCGCAGAATTCTCCTATACACCCGAACCGGAAGATAAGTCGAAGGATATAATAATAGCACACTGCGACACACCATCCGCCGCAAAAGACGAGGCGGGAAGAGAAAAGGAGAGACATAAACATTAGGGCTGGCAATTAGCACAAGCAAGCCTAACAGCAGAAGCGGCAGAGGAAGAAAGAGAGCAGAGAGCCAGGGATACCGTAGAAAGTACGATGACAACCGCGGGAGAGATAAAGAAAGTGAGTAAGGAAATGAAAAACAAAGAGAGTAACCGAAAAATGCCCGAGCAGAATAAAACGCAGGTGGGCGAGCATGAATGGCCAGCTACTCCAGGTAGTGAAACGGATGGCAGGAAAATAAACAATGACGAGCGGATTAACGACTCGCCACAGGTAGAAGGGCAACCAGGAAAGAGCAGCAGGCTGAACAAAAAAATCGAGGCAATACTTGACGACTGGATAGACAACTTTCAAGCAAAATTTACTGTGGATGACAAGCGCCAAGATTTTAATGGAAAACGAGGGAACAGAATCTATGCATGGGAATCTGACGTAACCACGATTCGACAAAGGGGCGAACTGACGGGAAGCACAGACGAGGACCATATAGAAATAAATGAAGAAGAGGACGCAAGAACTCGAAAAAGCGGGACAGGTTGTGCGGAGCCGCATTAACTACTCGAGATGGTTGATGTACCCCGCGATGGAAGCTGTTTTTTTCACGCTCTCATACGCCTATATGGACTAAGAATATCAACGGACGGACACAGAAAGGCCGTACTAAAATCAAAGTGGTTACTGAAATATAAAGACTCCAAGATCACAAATATAATCCTTAACGACAGAAATAAGTTTGGCGATGGGGAAGGTGGTCCTATATTTTCCCAAGAATACGAGGAAAACATATGTATACACTTTCAAGTGACACCGGAACATATGATTTAGCAAAATTTCGTGGTGAAAGAGGGTAAACAATTCAAACATATATACCTTGAAAAAAACCACTATTAGGCACTACTTCAAAAAAACGTAAATGAAATCTCACCACCAATCAACGAGTCGAGCGGTGATAAAAATCAGCATGATCACGGAAAGAAGAACGATTCAAATGATAGCAGCAGTCCCCAGTACAAAGCAGATAATAACAACCAATAGAGAAGTGAAATCATCAAGGATTTAGAGGGAAAAATTGGAGACCATAGAGAAATATAAAGGGATACGGACGACGCAGAGGAGACAGCAGCAAAAGCACAGGAGAAGCAATCGCTCCCCCCACCAAAACCTTTACCACCACCGGACCATAAAGGTGCGTCTGACCCGTCGACATCAGAAAACGATGGGGAGAAAATACCTGAGGAACGCAGGTCACCTGCACCAGAACCCCCACTGCCTCGTGAGCCGCTATCATCACACATCTTACAAAGCTTGTCCGATTCATCGCCAGAGAGCGACAGAGAACGAGGCAATGACCTGAATAAGGCCTCCATAGAATCGTACAGCGAAGAAGAGCACCATAGTAATAAGGCAATGATAAATGCAAGCGCTCTGGCAAAATACAGAGTATGCAGAACGAGGCTTCCTAAAAAGCTACCACCATTGAAGCCGAGGGAAAATAAGGACCCGGTACCACTCCAAAAAGTAAAAAAATGTTGAGGACCATCTATTCAGATATTTGGATATTTTATGTTTTTTCACAATAACGGATAGCGTCCCCGATACCGAGACCATTGTTGCACTTTGCGAACGTGGCTATATAAACCTGATAGCATTATAAAACGAAACGAAAGCGGTTGGAAACGTAATGCTATCGAAAATCAGGAAGGTACACATAATATGTATGTACGTGAAAAGACACTTTGACGACACCGTACTGAAATCCGATTTAAAAAAATGTTTGGTGGCTCTAAAAACATTAATTGCGGTAAATAAAATAAAAATCATAGGGATTGTAAGAGACCTAGCAATTTTAAACATAGGTCAGTGGCAATACTTGGTGAAGCAAATGGAAGAAATTTTTAAAGACCTCAGGTTAGCAGCCACACTCTACACAAATATACTCATAGTTCGGCCGGCTGACCAACGATATAAAGTCATAAAAGAATACCACGAGTCTGCAGTCGGTAGACAGAGAGGAATAAACAAATCTTACAATAGGATCGCACAAGATTTCAATTGGAGAAATATGCGACCGGACGTAAGGCAATTCGTGTTAGGCTGTAAATCTTGTCAAACCAAGAAACTCGTTTGGGTACAAACGAAACAGGCCATGCTCATCACGGACACTCCGAGTAGGCCCTGTAAAAAAATATCCATTGATTTCTATGGACCTGTGAATAAACCCTTAGACCACGGAAACACTTATGTACTGACTATTCAAGACTGGCTAACTAAATATATCGTCCTTGCACCTGTACAGAGAGCAACGGCCAGAGATACAATTGAAGCGCTCACGAACAAATTTATAGCATACTTCGGCGCACCAGAGAAGCTATTGTCGGACAGAGGAACATACTCCATGAATAAATCAATGAAGGAGTTCGCTAGACTGTCTAAAATCGACAAAATGGGAAGCACATCATTTCATCCGCAAAGTAATGGCGCTATCGAGAGGATGCACAACGTACTCTGTGAGTATCTAAAAGCGTACATCGACAAAAATGAGAAATAGGATGACCTTTTACCCCCATGTGCCCTTGCATATAATACGTCAGAGCATGAGAGTACGGGATACACACTCTACGAACTACTTTTCGGACGGAGAGCCCGCATAGCATCGAGCTTTAGACGTCAGCAAGAGGACTTAACGTATGACAAATATGTCGAACAAATCGCCGAGTCCCTAACGGAAATGCGTATCATGGCAGCCATGAAACAACTGCAAGCTAAATTCCGTTCCAAATACTTATGATAAAAAATTAAATACTAAGTTCTTCATGGAAGGAGAGTCCATGTTTGTCCTCAAAGAACCATCGAAAGGTAAATACGACGCACAATACAAAGGGCCGTACGAAATAACAATAATTTACTATGCCAGGAAAAACGTTAAACTAAAGCGAAGAGAAGAAATAAGAGTAGTACACGTCGACAAAATAAAAAAAGAGTGCATACTAAGGGCTTCACCTCAGGATGGAAACGCGTTAATAATAGAGACGTAAGAGTTGGGAGACAAAATCACACAGGAAAAAAAGACAACACGGCACGGTCCCAGAATTCTTTTTTTCTCTACACAAACAAACAAAAATATTGGACGGTTGTTTCTTACAGGGGCTAGATAGAAATACCAGAGGCAAAGAAATGAAGCGTGCGACCGCTGAACGATAACCCGGGACTGATAGCAGAAAAGATAGCACTGATCGCGACAATGAGTACAACCTGAAAGGTGATCCAAAGAATATATGTATCCTATTTTACGACAGTAGGACAGGAAATACGCGATTTGATTGACAGACTACATGAATGCGACAAGAATTTGAACGAAGTCTTAACGAGAGACGAATTAAAAAAGTTGCGCGAAAGGACAGTCGCAGCGGAGAAACACGCTTAATAGGCGATTGAACTATTAACCGGTAAGGAAACAAACAGACAGCGAAGGGCAATAGTACTTACTATAGAAAGAATTAGTAAATATTTGTTGGGAACCCTAAATGAAGACGATGAGAAATATCTTGATCACGCAATTAACGCAAACACCGACAAAATACATAACCTAGCAAACCTTCTGGCCGATCAAACAGAAATAATAGTGACAGAGACAAGCGAGCTAGAAAATAAATTTAGAAACTTAACAACGCTAGTGGAACATGCAATAAGGAACTCGGGGACCATTAACACCATTCAAGCGATGGAAACGGCACTTAACCTAATCAGAGAAAGCATAGGACAATACTAAACAGACTCGAAAACCTTAGTAAACGCAATACTATTTGCATCAAAGGGAGCACTACACCCTAAATTTATTCCCCCTAACAATGTTTGATAACACAGAAAAAAATGCAAAAATAGTGAGACCGGATCTACAGTTCCCAAGCATGGCGAAAACAGTAAGCATTTTGGAAATTAATTACATTGCCGAAATTTCAATTGTTGTAATAAACAAACTACTTATTTATCATGTAAAGATCCTACTGCTGGACAAAGAAATATTTCGATTATACAAGACGATCCCGATACCAATAAAACAGAGAGAATTTAATACATCAGACACATACGCATACATATAACCAGAACATGAATACACTGTAATAAATAAAGAGGATAATACGAATATGTCGATGACGGCAGCGGAAATCAACAAATGCAAAAAACTGCACAACTTTCTCATCTGCGCCCATACAGAACCAATAAGGGAAATTAAAGGGCATCACACATGCGAAACACGACTAATCATGGATCAAGATATACAAAATCTAAAAGAATGTACGATAAAAGTGGCCAAATTATTTGAGACATACTGGATAAAGTTACAGGCACCTAACCAATGGGTATTCTCGACAAGATAAGAGGAACTACTTTTCATTATATGCCAAGGAACGGGGCACAAGACAATTAAGTTAAAGGGCACAGGTATACTCACGTTAGGTGAAGGCTGCATAGCACATAGCACGGACGTACATCTGGCGGTTCCGACAGAAATAGTAGAAGAAGCGGAGATAATCAGTTTCGGAAGAAGCACAATGAATATTGACGAAATATTGTCAACGCTTAAGTTGAGCGATAAGGGAGACATACTAGAAATAACGACGGACTAAAAACGATCAACTAACAGGGCCACACGAAATTAAATACACTAAAAAAAGGGACGGCACTCACAGAAATAATAAAACGGGCATGTGCACTATGTAAGACTAAATCAATGCAAAAGGAAATACGAAACTCCAGACGAGGAACATACGTAATGATGGCAGGAGTCATAGCCATAGTGATAATGGGATGCTACGCACATAAGTACCTCGCGTAATGGGGTGCCCCGCAGTTAATACTCTACAGTTTACTTAAACACAGCCGCAAAAGACGAAACGACCAGACAACCAACGAAGAAACACTAGCAGAACAGAGTGACGACACACTTCACGAAGCACAGCCTAGTTGGCAAATAACAAATTAAACAAGACAAATGACTACACAAGCGACGACAGAGACCGCCGCATAACTGCCGCAAATAATGCCGCCCATGAACAGAAGCGGCCACCCCACACCGAGCATCAACCAACGGAGACGGAGCCTCAGAGGTATCTAAAAATGGGGTTGATCTTCCTAACAAGTAGGCACATATATAAACATATATGAGAGAAAATATAATAATAATAATAACGATAATAATAATAAACATGAACAGATAAATGAAAAAAAAGAAACAAGATGAAACAAATAAACACATAGTAATAATAATAATAAGAACACTAATAATAAGAACAATAATAATAAGAACAATAATAATAATAATAATAATAATGAGAGGATAAAAAAGGGAAAACAAGCGAAAATCGTTCCTGGTAGGTAAACGTATTTATTGGTGCGGGACATAATCAATACAAATTAATCCATCTTTGCCTTCAACGATCCTGACCATGGATCAACCCAGGCCGGACCTAAATCGGGAAGCGGAGATTGACCAGTGACACGAACCGGCGATGAGGCATCTCCGGTGGTCCCACCCCGAGGCAATTCCCCACCGTAAGGGCGAACAGCAATAGAAGGACGGGCATCAACGACAACCTCGGGGTAAAGAGAAGCGGCCCACGGAGCATCCACGATCACGAACTACCCCCGTGACGGACTTTAAACCTGGGAAAAATATATGTAACAAAAAAAAGAGAAGAAAAAATGCAGAAGACAGACAAACTAAGGACACTTACGCGAATATCCGGGTTCCGCTCCAGTAGATAGTCCGCAGGAGCTACCACAGGCACATCAGCCACCACGACCGCAATTAGGCCGTGGCAACCGCAACCAATGCGGATAGAGTAGGTTGCCCCTACCTTAAGTGTTGGGCAGTACAACGAAACAGCTGTCCCGACAGACCTAGCGGGCCGCACCAACGCCACGGAGTGAAAAAGGGCGATGTAAACATGGCCGCTGGGGCAGTAAACGTGGACGCCCCAACATCCACCATGGAACGCGAAACGCCGCACCGGTAAAAGCGGCGACTCGACAAGCCAGCGAGATACAGCCGCTGGCATGGGCAACCCAAGATGCCGATAGGGGTCAACGATGAGTCGGACCCCCAAATAAAAAAAATAAATAAATAGATAAAATAAAATAATACTAATAATAAATATGATAATAGTGTATAGACAGATATATAATCAAAGGGACGGTACAAAACTTACATAACCGTGGTCTGGACACCGTTCAGGGGCCAACGTGAACGGGCCGACGCACACCACTAGCTGGCCGTCAGTATCTGCGGTGCGCAGAGCTGGCATCCCGCGGCAGACATACAACCGTACAACCTACAAGCAATAATAATAGTACTTGCTGCAAGATAAGACCAAGGGACAAAAAAGTTGCCGGGGGAAGATATGCAGATATAGTAATAATAAAAATGGGAAACAACGAGCAGAAATTTTACTTATATGCTGACACCCAGAGCGCTGGCACTCCAGACGCTCTAAAAGCACGGGAACCTGGAGGACCGTACATCACCCGCCGGTCCGCGATCAGAACCGATCACTCAGGTAGGACAGGCCAACCTGCACCTGCGGCAAGGCCACAAGACATTCGACGATCACGAGAAGAACTTCAGCGGATAACATTTTGCACGACCTGCACGGAACGAGGTCAAGGAAAATATTGCCAGGAAAAGCAACGAATGAAAAGGGGACACCCTGAGAAAGTTCCCCACAACCCTGTCCCAACAGGGCTCAAGAAGAAGGAAAAACGAGCATGCATTGAAATGAAATATATGACACAATATAAAGCGTACGAGCAGGAAGTCCCTAACACCGCAAATAAGCAACAGGGCCACACGTGCCTACACTTCTTCTATCAACGTACGAACACACTTAAGCACGAAAATACGAGCACAACATATGACAGAGACTTAAAACGAATTGCGGAATTTCCGACACAGATGAGCACGTAAAACCTCCCCCCTTTTTTTCGATTTTTCGCAGCCCTGGAATGAGCCACGAAAAATACACATCGAACCCTTTTATTAATAACATTTAACGGAAAAAATAAACGTAGTATAAACCTGCAGGTTCTTGATAAATTTGATTCTCATTCGGGGGCATTAGAAAATAGAAGGAGAACGAGAAAGTTGGTGAAATTTTTTTTTCTAATAACAGCACAATGGCTGTACACCCAACATGCGGGATAAGTTAATTATTAAACGGTCAATGAGTTTATATTTCGCAAACCTTAAATTGTTTGCTAGCTTTCATTACCATCTCTTGCATGAAATAATAGCAATAAGGCGGGGCATGAATGAAAAAAAAGAACGTCAAAAGACACAATAATAGAATGAAAACAAAAATCTAGGGATAATACTGCAATAAAATATTAATTATAATACACATATTTCTGTAATTAAGATAACGGCATTAAAACGTAGGAGCATTATGTCACTAACACATACAAAAAAAATGTCTCAAAAAAAAATTAAAAAAAAAAAAAAAAAAAAAAAAAAAAAAAAAAAAAAAAAAAAAAAAAAAAAATAGGATCAAATAAGAAAAAATATAATTCATGAAGAAAAAAAAAATAAAAAATACAGATGTGATTAGTGGATTTAAAAGGAAGTGTAAAGGGCAAAAATTAAGATTACAAAATAGTAGTAATCACTTCAATGAACAATTATTATATTGGATAATAACGATTATTTTTATATCAACCATGCACTCAGCTAGAGTCCTTCCATTACCATTCTTACAAACAATCCTTATTACATTACCCTCAAAAAAAAAAAAATTAATGAAAGAAGAAAAAGAGGTTCACCATCGTTCAACCTAGAATACCGGCAATTTTTTCGCTAATCTAGAGAAAAGAGCGAATTATAGTCCAGCAAAACCAGATCCAATAATTATCGATCGACATAATCACGGAAAGTTCTGAAAAAAAAGGTTTTTGATCGAAACTTTAAACGAGACAAAGTACAAGAAAAAATGTGGAAACAGGAACACACATCATACGTACATACACGAAAGGGAAAAATACTGTTG